>OY284495.1:7985941-8292933 GCA_958336395.1 Ctenicera cuprea | reverse complement strand
TGGGCCCGTCTCAACTTTCAGTAGAGAGGAGCCCTTACTACTACTTTGCGCGTCCTTTGTATAAGGCGCTTATTCGTATATCCAACGGACCAGTGCAGTTTCTGATGCAAAGAGAATAAATTGCTTTCCGCTGATTAGTTAGATTAGTGAAAGTTCGAACGCAGTCCAACCAGCCGTTATTTACAAACTAGAATGGAAGCGGGCAGAAAACGTGCGCTCCTGTAATCCGAATACCGCGGTCCATGCAAGCCGGTCAGCGGAAAGTGTATAGACACTCAAACACGGGCACTATCAATACGCGCTTATAAAAATGTCTTACAAAATGCCGTAAAATATTACTGAAACATTCCTTAAGAAATTGTAATGATGCATATTTATTTTAAGAATTATTCAAGTATTGAAATGTATTTTATTTAAGCATGTAATTTAATTTTACGCGTGACGCGTCCCCACCCATTGACCGTTAACGCGCGCATTGACTAGAGTAGGAATTAAAATATTTTAGTCCCCACTATGGTAGTCTATAAAAGCAGAAAACGAACCGTAGCGAGCACAGGTCATTTTTGCTACTTTAGGTCTCCTGTCCAGCTCTACAACCAACCAACAGGAAAGCAGCCGAGGTAACCGACCCAGGAACATACTGAGCAAGTAAGAATTACGATATTCTGGAGTTTTGTATTCATTTTAGTGCCTCTCTTACTCTTTCTATTTCTGAACCTTTCCACGGATAAATTGTTACAGAGCAGATCTCTTTTTCTTTTTCTTTCCGAAGACTGTTACGGGAAATTCACACGAAACATTTCTTCTTCTTTCTCTCTCACTTTATTTTTCAAACTTATTAAGGATAAATTGACACGGGCAAATATCTCTTTCTTTTTTCCGAAGACTGTTGTGGGGAATCGACGTGGTACAGATTTTTTTCCTCTCTCTTTTCTACTATACGTCATAATTCCGTTTATCCGCTGTACCTGTCTTACCCATTGGAAAATGAAATTCAGTTACATTTGCACCAACAAGTCTTAGTCTTGCTTAATCAGATATTTCTTCTGTATATCGTTAGCTACCGTTTGCTACCGTTAGCTACTGTACTTTAATTGCTACCGTTAGCTACTTAATTAATCTTAATTGCTACCGTTTGCTACCGTTTTGCTACCGTTTGAAGGTTTATTCCGTGTTTTACCTGCTATCGTTTGCTACTGCTTGCTTCGCCGTATTTAATTGTGTATATATTTTTCTTGGCTTGGCTTGTAGTACCTTGCGCGGTAGGTACTAGTTATTTTGTGTATAGCCTATGTAATTAATCTTTTGATTTTGTTCCACAACAAATATGGTTTAATGCTACAGCTGTTATTCTTAATATCACATTACTCGAGCACCAGTAATTTTGTTAAGTAAAACTAGTTAGACCCTTGGATACCGCCGCTTTCACTGCAGTTGCCTAGTTCTTCAACTAGGTACGAGAGAAGCATGCACCTCAACTGGGGAAAAGCCTTCCATCCAAAAAGTGAAGTCATACTAGAGAAAATCTTTTTAACAAAAAGCGAAGCCACACTCGAGAAAAGCCTTTCTCATTCGTTAACACTCATATGTCAGAAAAATATTGCTATTTTTTTTAATTAAATTAAGTTAGTGCGAACAAATTTCCTATCTCTAAATAATTTAGAATTTCTGAAATTTAATAACATTCTGTTAGAGTTTCACTTTGGTAAATAAATTTCCGGGTGGTTTCTGTTGCCCTTTCTAACAGAGCTTTGAGTCGGATTTTCATAGAATTTAATATGTAGGTACCCTAATATAGCGAACATTGGCTGATGGACGCCATCACCCTTAATACTCGTAATAAAGTAAAGTTAGTAGACATTAGGTATAGCTGCAAAACCAGCAGGGTTTGTTCCATCTTCAAGGGGTAAGGAAATAACTGCAACTCTGCTATCTGAATTAAGATTTCGGGCTCTCCACAATGCGAAACACAACTTTGTTATTTGCACACTGTCTCCTCTCCGTTTATTAAATAGACTTAATCCTTTAATCGCCGACATCTGCTGCTTTAAATGAGCATTTTCATGATATTGTAGGAATTTTAATTAATTTTGGGGAAAGTTTTCGTATACTGGACAAGCGTGATCAATAAACAAGGAAATTAAACAAGTAACAAATCTGCCAAGCGAGGTATACTAAAAAATCGATATTAGCAACCTGTAGACTATGGCCACTTTTAATACGCAGCTGTTTTTTTATTTTGCACTCTCCAATTACTAATTGCTACCAACTAATATTTGTGGGACTAATATAGTCCCTTTATTTTCCATATTTAATTTTAACGGAATTAAACGAAATTAGCAACCTGTGGCTTAGGCCAACCCACTTACGCACTTACTTACTTCTTTTTAATATAAACAAATATTTTTAGAATATTTCTGTATTTTTTTAGGTTGGCAATTAATAAAACTACCAAACTGTAGTTATGGGCACGTTAAATAGACAACTTGTATTTATTACTTTCTTATTAATTACTTTTATTATGTGACTTTGTGGGATTAACCTACAGCTGTTGTTCCTTCTTTGCGTTTCTTCTTGGTTATTATGATTTTAACCTTTTCGCTGCTAATGGGTGATATACGTCCCAGCAATTATTCAAACAATTCTGTTGGGATGCTATATACGTTTATTAGTATTCTTATCTGTCCCAGTAGTAGTCATGGAAGTATTGAAATTCCCGATTAATACCGTGGCTATCTTCATATGCATCTCGCAAAAAACTGTCATATATATGTCACATGTGCTTGGAAACTGGAGGTATACTTATTGTTCTGTTGTGTTTATGTATTTTCATGGGTTATTTTGTTTAAAATTAGTTTGTAGTGACTTTGTTAGTCACAACGCCTTATCAATTTGTAGTTTTTTCTGTAATTTGTTACAACCCCGATTATACTTATTTCAGTAGTTGGGACACATGTGTCCCAATAGTAGTTTATAGTAAGTTAAATCTGTACCCCTAGTAATGGTTATTTTTCAGGAAACGTAAGTTGACAGAAACAAAATTGGAAGCATTAGCTCAGAATTTATCAGACAGTGACAGGTCATTCGATGAATCTTTTGAAAACAGTGGTTCTAAATATACTGCTTCCTCCTCTGAAAAATGCAGCTAAGAAGTACATACTGAAAATGAGTTAAATGATAGTATTGAAAACGATAAAAGAGTTAAAAATAACAATGCACAACATGACAGTAACGAAAATAACAAAGAAAATGAAAACTTTCAAAATGTAATAAAAATAGATATATGGAACAAACTTGATGGGCACTCACTCTTTAAAAAAATTCCAAATGAAGAGTCTAGTGTAATACTGAATATAAATCGTGGTTCTGGAGAGTTATGCGTATTTTTTTAATTTTCCCAAAAGCCTTTTCTGCTATAATCGCTCAAGATACTAACAAAAAGCTAGAAAATCTACAAAACTATAATAGCACTTGCAGAATCATTAGTAATACATGGGAGACACCATGCTGGAATTATAATAAACCACTTGCACAGGAGGCCCACAAAAATTGGTGATCATGTTTCATATGAAGGAACAACCAGGCGAATGTTATAACTGTTCAAAAAATAAAAAATAGAAGCGAACAAAAAACATCAACAAAAATGTCGTAGCAAAAGGGTCAAATATGCAATTTTTTTCTTTCTCACATTTTAATTAATAATTATTCATTTTTATCAAGTAATATGTATAAGGGCGAACCTACATCATCTCTTTCTCTTTTACATTTGCTCGTGATATTAGTAATGTGTAGCAGTAGGAAAATGTGGGCAGTTCTAAATTTACCTCCAGACACTGGCTATGGCCTGCAACTCAAGCTCACTTCTTCAGGGTCACTTTGCAAGCTCGGCGCATTACTGTCACTTTGACTTTCAAGGTTACGCTAAAAATAAAACAAACCGCTCTATAGTTGTACAACAGCAAAATGAAAATTATAAGTTTTCCAGTTTGTACTGAAAATTGAATGCCGCGTTTGGAATTGTTTTATAAAATTTAATACTATCCACAAAAGTAACAATTCATTGGCAAGTTTTTGGTCAATGCCGAAGTGAATTTTTTAACCGACTTCAAAAAAAGGAGGAGGTTCTCAATTCGTCTGTATATACACTTATACAGGCTGTTTCAAATTCGAGCCCCACCATGGGGATCTCGCTTATTAGAAGAGATAGAGAGTTGGTTAAATTGAGGCAAAGTTGCCAAATTTTATGCCTAACAATAATCTGTAAAGAAATTTAAAGTAGCCACTCTGGTTTTTCAGATATCTGAAAAAAACTGAAATTTTGGATTTTTTATTTTTGACTATAACGCATTTATCATTTATGCTACATATTTCTAGTTAACGCATTATTAGAACACTTTTTCATGCTGAATTTAAATTGTTTATCAGATTTGGTGTAACTTTTACCATTGTTCATTTTCGACTGTCAACTTTTTTTTTTCTTATGGTCGGTTTTTAAATTTTTTCATATTTGGATAGAGTTTTATATTCTGATTTCAACGATGTGTCACACTTTGCATTTTGTTTAAGTTTTGAGCATTTTATTACAAAAAATTAAAATTTCATAAGAGTGCCATGGAAAGACCACGTCATTTAATTTATTTTGAGAAAATTCTAGTAGGCTATGAACTGATGGAAGTAAAACAAAACACTTCTCTTATTTACTTTTACTTTCAGGAAACTTTGTTTTGAGAGTAGGCAGCAGGTTAGGTTATTTTTTACAAAAACAAATGAATGACACAGTTACTAACACGCATATTAGAGTGTTCATTTTAGACGAGCTTCTGAGCATGTTTTACAAAGGTTTAAAATGTTTTGAACATTCATTTAATAATTGTTCGTATTAGTGTACAGCAAGTGCCATTTAACCTTGCAAAAAAAATGACGATAAGTTTAAAAGGCGAGAAGCCGTTACACTCTCAAGCAAAAGCAAGGTTTTTTATTACATTTCTAGTTTCTTTGCTGTATTTTTTATACGTAACCTAAATTATCGCTAATCCCTCCTCAAAGCAAACTGTTTCTAACCTTATGGCGCACGACCTTTTAATTTGTCAAAAAATCCACAATTTTTCGTAAACCATAAATAAATTGACTTCCACTTTTTAGTAGAGTGTACCACACTGTCCAACAGCCAATTAGAGCTAGTTTAAGTTACGACTACCGACGAAACAAAGCGTAAGTAGCCGAATCAAAGCCCACTAAAATTTGCAAGGTTAGGTGGCACAAGCTGTAGTTGTAATGTTATCTGTTGTGTTTATTTAACCTGTTATTCAAATTTGTTATGTCAGTTGCAAACATAAAAACTGCAAGTGGAATTTTTAGTAAATTGTGTATGTTAGTAACTGTCATTCATTTGTTTTTGTAAAAAATTAACCTAACCTGCTGCCTACGCTCAAAACAAAGTTTCCTGAAATTTTCCCATACTTAATGTATCTAAAAGTAAAAGTAAATAAGAGAAGTGTTTTGTTTTACTTCCATCAGTTCATAGCCTACTAGAATTTTCTCAAAATAAATTAAATGACGTGGCCTTTCCATGGCACTCTTATGAAATTTTTATTTTCTGTAATAAAATGCTCAAAACTTAAACAAAATGCAAAGTGTGACACATCGTTGAAATCAGAATTGAAAACTCTATCGAAATATGAAAAAATTTTAAATACCAACCATAAGAAAAAAAAAAGTTGACAGTCGAAAATGAACAATGGTAACAGTTACACCAAATCTGATAAACAATTCAAATTCAGCATAAAAAAGTGTTCTAATAATGCGTCAACTGGAAATATGTAGCATAAATGATAAATGCGTTATAGTCAAAAATAAAAAAACCAAAATTTCAGTTTTTTCAGATATCTGAAAAACCAGAGTGGCTACTTTAAATTTCTTTACAGATTATTGTTAGGCATAAAATTTGGCAACTTTGCCTCAATTTAACTAACTCTCTATCTCTTCAAATAAGCGAGATCCCCATGGTGGGGTTCGAATTTGAAACAGCCTGTATATATTTTTTTTGTTTTATGTATGTTCGGGCATAACTTTTTTGTTTATGAACCGATTTTAATGATTCTTTTTCCGTTGGGTTCAGTATAGTTCCAAGGTAGTCCCATTATAATTTCATTGGTATTGGAGTTTGAATTTCGAAGATACACATATTTCATCTTCCGTTTCAACTAGCCGTCGTTTCCTCATTTGAGAAGCATCCTTACTAGGTCTACCTATCACTTAAAATTGTAAAATAATTAACTTTAAAAAAAAAGTTATTGGTGGAGAGGGTGTTAAGTAACAATCTTATGTTATTTTTCCTTCGGTAACTGGAGAAATTCTTAGCTTTAATTAATAATCCCCATAATTACAAATCCTGAGTCCGATGTTCAATTTCCTACAACTACGTCATAATATCGACGTAAAAATTATGTATTTAAACACCAAAGCGGTTAAAGCCGAATCTCACCGATAAATATCAGCAAAGTCGTTCTCAAAAGTTTAAAAATTAATCAATCACTCCGAAAAATCTAGAAACTCTTTCTAATGAAGGTAAAAATTATTTTCACCAGTAGAATTTTTGCGTATTTACTATTTATGTATGGAGAATAATAATTACTATGCAAAAATTCAAAAATTTTAAAAATTTAAAAAAATAAAAGACAAAATCATGCGACCTTCCGCCCCCCACCATAGAATACACCTTAGGTGCACTTATTTAAAAAAAATAATTAAAAATATTAAGCTCAATATAGTAATGCCAAAATATAGAACTACTAAAGTTTTGATGCTGGGTTAGTTATAGACACAAAAATAATCAAGCATTCCATCTTCAACATGCTGTAACTCTGTAAGGAAGCATTCCTCGACTTATGTTTATAGAACCCTTCTCATTGTTTTCAGATTGGGAATCCATCCTAAAAGGCGTTTCATATGTTGTGAATCACCCTGTATAATCACTCGTATGCTTTGTGTTTATCTGCGACAATAGCAACCTGTGGCCCGTGTTCGCTTTAAACAAACAACTATTATTTTTAATTTTTAATTTTTTAATTTTTAGTTGTGAGATTATCCAATAATTACTTAATAAATTATTTTAGAGAATAATTCTTTTTCTTTAAAAAAATTTTACGTACAAAATATTTCTCTTATAAAAATATTCCTCCCATGAAAAACTTCTCTCATAAAAGTAAATCTCACTTGAAAAAAAGAATCTCAAAAAAAAACTATTTCTGTATTGAAAAATGTTTTCCCAAAAAACAATTTCCCTATCGTAAAATGTTTTCTCATAAAACAATTTCTCTTTTGTGAAAAGCTTCCTCAAAAATAATTTCCTTTGCAAAAAAGTTGTCCCAAAAAAACAATTTCTCTAATGAAAAATGTTTTCTTACAAAAAATTTCTCGCTTCAAATAGGTTTTCATATAAAAAATGTCTCAATAAAGTTCTCGCGTAGAATATTTCGCTTACTAGTAAAATATTTTTAAAGAATCGCGGTTTCCGTATCACACCAAGAGATGGCGCTATTACGTACTGGTCTAGAACAACGGAACAATGAATTCAATGTAATGTTGGAACGCTACTCAGGTACAGCAAAGCGGACACAGTAAAGGTAAACATGGTTTATACATAAAACAACAAAGTTTATTTTATTTTATGTATAAAACATGTTTATCGTTACCTGCTTGCTCTATCTAATCTAAAATCATTTCAGCTTTACATTGAATTTATTGTTTTGAAGAATGTAATAGCGCCATCTCTTTGTGTGAGGCAAACCATGATTCTGAGAGAAACTTTAAGTAGCGAGAGAAATGTTTTTGTAAGATAACTTTTTTCAAGAGAGAAATATTTTTATGAGGCAGCAGTTTTCAAAAGTTGTGTTTTGGGAGAACATTCTTCAAGAGAAATATTTTATTAATAGCTGTTTTCAAGATAGAAATATTTTTGTGAGAGAACTTTTTTCAAGCGTGAAATATTTCTAAGAGAGAAATATTTTTATGACAGAATTTTGTACAGGAAAAACAGAAAATATTTCTTAAAATATTGAAATGTTTTTATTTGTTAAAAAATATTGTTTGGGAAACAATTCTCATTTAATTAATAATATTGCGTCATACGGCGCCTCGTAATATAATGCGCCAATAAACATGATATCCTAAACTTCTAGTTTTTCTATTAACTTTAGCAACTATTGTTGAATAAAATATCCATTTATTCTCCTGACAACCAAGCTTGTCAAATTAATATTAACTAGTGTTACCCCAGCGCACAATGCACTGACAGACAGCGTTGGCAGATCCGGCGAAATGTCAAGTCACGTGATGCGTTAGTTCCAATAATGACACGCGACGTTATTGTAGATGGCGCCCCAAGTGACGCGCGTCTAGCCGACCTTCATATATATTATAAATTAAAATAATTATTATTAAAAAATCGACGTAGAATAAAAATAAAAAAAATGTTTCATGTTCCATCTGTGGATTGAGACCTTTCATTTAAAAAAAAATGGTCCAAATTGGTGAAACGGTAGCCGCTGTAGGAACCGGAGAAAACCCCTTTGTGCTTTTATATATGTATGGATAAGAAATAAATCTAGATTTCTAGCAACCTGATGCCTGCGGCCGCATTTTAGTAAATAATCAGCACCTATTTTATTTGCGCTTGTGTTGCTAAGTTAGTTGTCACCACTATCTAGCTGGGAACAAAAATAAAATATTGATACATAAAAGTAGCTAAATTTAATAATTCCGAAAACATGAAACGCAGGTAATTATAATTCGGTTTTCGTATTCGTTTTAATCACCGTTGTCCATTTTGCATACAAAGTAAAGCGGAATACAGTTTTCAAATTAAAATTTTTATAACCTCCATACTTTCACTTGAAATTGGGTATATCGGCTGATAAACATAAAAGGGACATCAAACATCGAAATGCGTAATACATCACGTGTGTTTCCCATTAAAACGTTACATATGTATAAATCTGAACGATGTCGATACGCTTCGGTTCGGTTGGTTATGACAAATATCCTGTTGTTTGATTGCATCCCCTAGAAAACCCCGTTCTGTTTTTATGTCTCTGTCACTATTTGGTCACTTTAGTATCCCCAACTTGAACAAGGATGAGCGTAAAAAATGGAGTTTTTTAGGGCCGTTCTGGACCACAGTTGGTAGTATCCAAACCCCTAAATATTTTAACAACAAGGGTCTCGTAGAATAGCGAAACTTCAAAAACGTCATTTTCACAACGTCCGAGTTATTTTACGGGTCATAAAATTGGTCCAGTGGCGTTACGCAACTTTTTATGCGCTTCTCCCCAACTTTGTGCCCTAAAAGGTACTTCAAACGAGTCGAGGAAATTAGAAAAACGGTATCTAATAGCATCTGGAAGTTCAGTTTTACGTTTTGTGTAAAGAAAAAAATTTGTCCTTCTCAATTATTCTGAAGGGCTCAAATTTTTATATTTGTCACTTGCACGTCCTGGAGGTGACTTAATTATTTAAATGCTCATTTTACTTTAAAACAACTTTAACTAAAGCGACAGCTGCTTAAAATTCAAGATATAATTAAAAGCAGAAAGCAAATACTTGTACATTTTGTATAAATCTTTAAGTTTGGAAATTTTAGTTACGTCTACCCTTTAAAGCAAAATTAATGTTTAAAACGTTAGGGCAAACATTTGAAACTCCTTTCAGCGTGTTCCAAATCTTATTTTTGTCAGTCTGAAAAAGATACCTCGTTCAAATTGAATCAATAGCAGCTTGGGTCTTTGGATATATAGTACAAATTGACATTTTGACAGCCTTTGAAACCGATACTCCTTTCTAAGTAGGCGATAACAAGTAGTTTCTTTCAAAAACGTGCTTGCCTTCCAGATAGTTTCATTACACAAAAACCGACCCCATTCTCCTCTATCAGTTTTTTAACCAGAAAAAAATTTAATTTTAAAATTTCAAACTTAATTCAATGAATTCGTTCTTTCGCCAACCCTAGTCGCAAAATTACGTAAATTTCAGAAGAGTTTTTAGGTTATGGATATTGTGGGTTATTTAAAGTTTCAATTTTCCCCGTGCAATCCCCTGTTTCGTTATATTTCACTACGTTCGGAGTGAAGCGATCATGGCAGGCCCCTGGGATTTGACACCGAACGGTTTATGCAGAAAAGGCCGCTTTTCTTGCAGTTATAACGGACGCTTTGTCTTGTCACGCCTTAAAAACACATTTGAAGACGGCTCAGACGGTTGTCGCCTTATCTAAATATTTACTTATCAAAATATAAAATGAGAAACGTGAAATCTGGAATTAGAAGATCAAGATGCGATGCGAAAATGTTGCGGAATTTTTGTTTTTGCCACCAATGCTGGATTTCATTTTACGCTTCGCGGTGCTTTCCGTGAAGGCTAACAAAAAAGAAAGGGAAATTGTAGAAATAACTGAAAATTCCGACAGTTTTCAATAGAGTTGGCAAACGAATTCAGATTTTTACGTTTAATGACAGCTAACAAAATCAAGGAAGCATTTCGTCTGGACTTTCATATACTATATAGAAATTGTTACGCGCCAACAGCGACTATACGTATTCCTACCACTCTAGCGAGAGCGTGCGGCACATCGAGAACGGTTTGTTGTTGAGAAAACATTTAATTCCTTATGTTTGGAAAAACTATTTCTTAAAATTGAAGAAATCCCTAATAAAACAAAATAAAAATCGTCCGCCAAAATATGGAAAATGGGGGGGGGGGGGTTCAGTTATTTTTTTAAGCGATTCGGATATCATATACCTACTAGCACAGATTTTCGGCATTTTATTAGACTGCAGATTTCGATTTTTTCATATTGACTTAGAATTCGTTTTTCTTTTAATTTGAATCCTATCTCGGATTTCATTGATTTGGATTTCGGAGTTCTTTAGTCTATTTTGATTTTAAATTTTATATATTAAGTTTTCATAGTCCTAGTGGTCCAGTGGTAAGAGGATCAGGCTCACAATGCGTGAGTCCTCGGTTCGAATCCCGGAAGAAGCAAAAAATTTTTCTGTAATTCTGTGGATCGGTATCGAGCTCGGCAACCTTTCGACGTTGGGTTACAATTAACGGCGCTTGCCTTGATTATTGGCTGACCAGGACAAGTAACAAAGCCACACACAACATTAACATACAAATAAAACACATGTGCGTATGGCTTGAATGAATGTGCATGAAGGGTGGCATAAGCTTCAGGAGCGTGGTGGTGGTTTAAAGGCCAAAAGCCCCACTACCTCCTACTACACAAGCAAAGAGCCTACCCGGAGTGAAAGACCTCGACATCTTCAGGTATAATGAGGATTGATTATGATGATGATGATATTAAGTTTTCGTAATTTGTATTAGAATTCAGATTTCAGATGATTTTATATTAATTAGTATTCGAATTTCGAACCATGTACTCTCACACAGAACCAGTGGCGTAACTACGTAACCGCGAAACCCTGCCATGCGGGGGGCCCGGACGAGCCGACTTACCTCAGGGGGCCCAGACTGGCTGACTTTTTTTCTTAAATTTGTGTTTATACAATTTTGCATTTTGCAAATATCTAATGTAAGTAGTAAGTAATATTGACTTTACTATTTTTTATAGGCGTAGTGATAAAATTAGCCTAAGCACTTTTATTCGATTATTTTTCAATATTTCTCAATAAATCACTCGCTTCTTATTTATTTCATTTCATTTATTTTTTTGTGTTTGAATTTTCCCGGACTTCCTTTGGACTTCCCCGACTTCCCCCGGATTTCCCTCGGACTTCCATGACTTTTCTTAGACTTTCCCCGGACTTCCTTTAGATTTCCCCGACTTCCCTCGGATTTCCCCGACTTCCTTAAACTTCCCCGACTTACCTTAGACTTCCCCAGGACTACCCTCAGATTATTTCTTGTAATCCCGAAAAGTATTTGTAATGCACATGTTGGTACACAAAATAATATAATTATAGGTTATCCAAAAGCATATAAATTTGTTTTCGGTAATAAATGCCATTTTTGTAGGTAAATTATAGGACATAAAACTAGTCTGTAGCTTAAATACACATTACGTTTCTCAAAATATATTTTATGCACGATGTATCATAAATTGACAATTATACACGAATTTCTTTGTCATAAACGTCTTTGTATAGACCATGGACCTCTTTATTGCCCATGGGCTATAATGAAACGTCAAACAATGATATCATACCTAATAGAAACAGTTTAAACACTTGCAAAATGAGATTTTAGGCAATGTGTCTACCGTTGTTTACCCGCTGCCATAGTTACGCTTCAAATCTCAAATTTAATTAACGCAACGCTAGATGTGGGTGGAAAATTTAATTTATTTTACAAATATTTTAAATTTATTTTAGAAATATTTTTAAATTAAAAAATCTTCATCCGTGGATAAAGTTGTGTATGTACCACGGGCGTAACTTGATTTTATGGCCTTCGACGTATTCTTAGCCCTCGGCTACCGCCTCGGGCTCAAAATTACGTCTTACGCCATAAAAGCCTCTTTACGCCCCTAATACATAAATAACTGTTAAAATAATGTAAGTAATACATAAAAGCTTGTAAAATATACTGCAGTTAACTTCTAATAATATTATTTAATGTAATTATATGGAGTTTATGATATCTATGAACTCATTTTTTTGAGATTTATTTAGGACAAGCATTTTCCATTTAATAAATAAACACAGATATATGTTCTACGCATATCAAGTAGCTGATTTCCTTTTATCCTCATTGTCCCACTATTTTTCCTCCCTTTCAAAAACGTACGAATTTCCCCTCCAGACTCTGTATCAAGGAGTTAAATGAGAATTCTGGCAGCTTCCCTTTTGCCCGCTTGCCGAAACACTTACTAATTGCATAATTGCCAAAAGAAAAACATATTGGAAAGTCAAGTTTGAGATTTCAACGAATGCATATTGCTTGCAATTCGAAAAATGGAAACCTTAAAATTTTGATAACAACATTTTTGGAAAATTTTGAATTTGATAATTTAGAATGTTTTGTTTTTGAAACTTTCAAAATTAACAAAATTTGTTAAAAATGTTCTAAATTTTCATAGTATTTTAAATATATCCAAAAATTTCAAAATTTTGGAAACATTCAATAGTTTCTAAATCGTCAATATTTACGAAATATACGAAATATTGCAGTTTCAATGTTTTCAAAAATTATCAAATTTTATTAACTTGCCCTAACTACAAATTTAAATAAGAAAATTTGTTAATAATAATAAATAAAATAATAACAATAAAATAACAAAAAAAAAACTAGGAGTTCGATCCTCAGTCTATTAGGCTGCTTCGTTTGCTCGTTTATTACTTAAAAACGCGGAGCGTAGCCCTCGAGTTCCGCTAGCGTATATTAAATCGGGAACTGTCTCAACTTTTGGTGTAGACAGGCCATATATACTCTTACATCTTGACATCTTGATTTATAACCTTGTTAGTAGTATTTGCAGTTAATGTTTATGTTAATAATTACGTAAGGCGACTTGGCACTTGATTTCGAAAGCTTACATATTTAAAAAGCGTGGGCGTAAGCCACGGGTTCGGCTAGTTATTATTATGCATTGCATAACTAATCCCCAATAAAAAAAAATGCCAAATTTTCGTTGTTTATTAGTTTACTATAAAAAATATTAGTTTAAAACAACTTACATTTCTCTGCAGTAAATTATTTCTGATAGCGGATTACGGTATTTTGAAAACAAAATTAAAACAAATTTGCGTAATATTTCAGGAGGCACGTAGGTCAGAAAGATAGATTCAATAAACTGGAACTGGATTCTCGCTGGTACGTGTGAACGCCATGCAGTTTTATAGAATTGCACAAACTCTAGAAACATCCGAATATCCCTCATACTTTCCTTAGACTTCCCCGGACTTCCCTCGGACTTCCCCGGACTTCCCTCGAACTTCCCGGACTTCCCCTGCGGTTTACCCCTCTAATATTTTTGAAAATTTGGAATAATATTTTGAGTTTTGGAATTTTTTCATTAATTTTAAAATGTTTTTTAATATCTTTTTCTTATAGTGCCTTACCCTATTTAGGGCGTTGACTATCTCTCTCCTATGTTTGTGTTTGGTGCGCGGCGATAGATAAGGTTGCAGTGGAAGATCAAATGTAGCAGCTGCTACAGTTGAACTGCAACCTTGTGATTTTCCCATTCGATTGCATGTTTTTTATTATAATTATTATAATTAATTATTGTTTTTTTTTCTGTATTATGTTTTGTGTCATTTTTGTTCTTGTTGAATGTGGAAAACAAAGATATATTATTATTATTATATTTTGCACAGACAGACATAGGGAACCTACAGTTTAACGTGGGCTCCGAACCACAGGAAGTTCACTTCTTCTCCAGTGAGGTTTTCCTGGGAAAAATCCACCTCGCTGGTTTCCTGTTGCCTTGCCAGGGAGAACGACCGGACCGGGGTTCGAACCCGGATCCGCTGCATTGGTAGCCCGCGCGCTTAACACTGAGCTACGGCCGCCTTTTTTTAAATATGAACAATATTTATTCGTTGATATCTCAAATAAATTTTATTATTTTGATATACTCGTTTTCTTGGCGATTATCCAAAGAAACTGTCCAGGTAAACGACCAAAAGAAAACCTGCCAGAGTTGCTTTCTCGGTGAAAGATTGTACTTGTTGTCATTTAACACGTTTATTTTTTAACCGAAATTAGTATTTGTTTCAAATATCAAAAAATCGGTAGTGGAGGGACACTGAAGAGAAGCGGGAAGATCGGGCTTGCGCAGATCGGCAATTTGACATGCGTAGAATACGAATCTAAGGTTCTCTTCCGAGCCAGTCTATTTTGAAATAGAGCGCTCCTCTCCTCCACCCCCTTTATTGTGACGGACCAACCTCATTTTGTTGTGGTTTAATCCTAGTGGAATTGCCACTCTTTGAGCCAAATTTGGGTTTTCTGTTTAAGACGTCTGAACTGCAAAGTGTATACAAACGCAGACAGAGACACGGACATACATACACCTCTGCTTCATTGATCTCCCAAAGCCCTAAATTCTGCTTATTTTTCAATCTGTTTAGGTTGAAAATATTTGTCGAAAAAGTACTTTTCTTTCAGGCATAACTCGTATATCGGCCAGTAAACCCAAACCAAAAAAAACTTAAGCTGAATGAGCGCATTTGCTTCAAATCTAACCTGACGATCACAATACCTTCCTCTATATAGCTTTATATAGCTATACTTCATATAGCGAGGAAGGTAATAATATGAACCCACTGTATGTCGTCTTAACTTAACAAATTAATTAAATTGACAACAGAATAAATTAAGAATATGTGCAGACGTTTAACACGAAGTATGTATAAATCTGTGGACTGCATTTCCGGGTGCGAAATGAGAATAGCTGTAGACAGAACCATTAAATAAAAAGTAATATTTTTTTGTTTCTATTTACGTAGCGGTCACATAGTAAATGTTTACTGTATGTATTATAAAGTTTCTGAGAAGAAAACTGTTTTTCACAGTTGAAATGTTAGTCGACTTAATAAACCGCCTACCGTACTTTCGGTTTTCATTTACTTTACTAAACTTCGTTAAAAGCAACATTGTCATTTAACAAACTTAAAGTAAACAATGTCAACGTATTTCCCTTTAATTGAAGAAACATTTTATTTGAGTTTCTTCAATATACTGACGATTAATATTGTAATTGCGTGTGGACTCGTCCTTTTACGAAACCCCGGAAAACAACTTTCTGGTCAACATTACAACAGGCAGCTCACAAAAGGAAATCCATCTAATAAAAATCTGACAAACCTAATCAAAACTACATTTCCTCAAACCTTCATCATTCCATCGCAGCCTTATAATTCTTGACATTGTGGAAATTGTAGGCGAAAGTTAGGCAATTCCATTACAAAATTAGGCGGCAGCGTGTCAACAATAGGTCAAATATGTAAACTTAAACTAAAAGGAAAACTAATTTTGAGGGTTGAGCCACTGTATATCATTTTCGAGCAAGGCGTAGGTGTCGATATCGAGTAACAAGGTGAAGTTGAGACCCGTTGAACTAGGGAGATCTATTTACTGCAGATACGGCATCCCTTAAGTTTTGTTTACGTTGCTACAGAACCCTGGGGAATCGTGTTATTGGACGAAAGTAGATCAACTCGGAAAAGTTTGGCTAACTTATAGCTTAAGATCCTACACATAACAGCTATATTTTCGGCATTTCTATTGCTCCGTTTTTTGATTACGGTGAATGTTTGGACTGATTAAGTCGGGACCGTTGAAGGGTGGGTACTTAGGCTAATTATAATCGTATAAATAACCATGTAGCGCCCTCTTGTAATTTTACACTTACAAGTGTTGCTATCAGTGGTTTATATTCATGTCAGATCTGTTATCCCTATGTTTACATTGTATAACAGCTCCTTTCTAGTTACCATCCTCTATACGAATTGAATATGAATTTTCCTTTGAATAAGCGTCTCGAGCGGCAAAGGGAGCCAGCGGCGCTCGTCATAAAGGAGCTTTGTACATGGGCGCTCGTCTGAAAGCACCCGATCTGCTTGCTTTCGCCGTTATTAGATTATGAATGTTGATTAAATAATGTGCAATTTGCATGATATTTCCGTTATCGGCTAATTTGATTTATGTACATGTGTGTTTAATGTTATGTTCATATTTACTAGTATTATTAAATCGCCGTTACCCTATACGAGCTGTACCGAACTAATTATTATGGTAATATTCTCAACTATTTACTAATTATGGCCACCAAAGCGCTTTGTTGGCTTTTATTACACAAAGTTATGGTAATTTTAGATACATTTTGGTTTAATTAGGCATATTTTTCAAACTATAACCCCCGATAATAATATTAAAAAAATAATACATCAGTGGCGTAACGCAAACTATTATACAGGGGCCCCCACCCTTACTTCCAATTTTTATATAAGCAAATTAAAAAAAAATTAATAAATATTTTAAACATTACTATAACACTCTAGCAATTTGTCTATTAACACCTTAGTTTACAGAAAACGAATTGAACGTTGCGTATTTTTCCAATTTTTTTACCGTCAATTACTGCATTTCGATAACAGCCATATATGTTTTCTGTGGCAGGTTGATCTAGTACTTCAACAATTTTATTTGGTTTCTCTACATCACTGACACTAGCATATTCAGAAAATTTACTTCTCTTACTAGACGCAGAAACTGCTAATTTGTGGAAGTTTTTTTTTTTATTTTTTCGTCTCTTGCACAATTTTCTTTTTTGGGCGCTACTTAGTTGTTTAGCTAGATTTATATTTAACGTATACATTAAAATTAAACCACAATTATATTAGAAATATTTAATTAGCCGAGCCCGTGGATTACGCCCGACGCATTTCTCCTAATAAAATTGTTAGCAAAAGTATTAAAAGTAAGCCGTGACGAACACTGCATTTCCTCACGACAGCTGAGGCGAGACTGAACGCAGGTGGGAAGGAATAATGAGGGAAAAGTCGGCCGCGTACGCAGGCAGCCGAGTAGAAAGTTTTTATTTTTTCGTCTCTTGCTCAATTTTCTTTTTTGGGCGCTACTTAGTTGTTTAGCTAGATTTATATTTAACGTATACATTAAAATTAAACCACAATTATATTAGAAATATTTAATTAGCCGAGTCCGTTGATTACGCCCGACGCATTTCTCCTAATAAAATTGTTAGCAAATGTATTAAAAGTAAGCCGTGACGAACACTGCATTTCCTCACGACAGCTGAGGCGAGACTGAACGCAGGTGGAAGGGAATAATGAGGGAACAGTGGAGCCAGTAAGCTAAGTTGTTAGTAAATGTAGGACACGGTTCCGTGCTGCGTACATCCCCTCGACAGACTTTTCTGCACTTTCATGTTTTCGTTTTTAGTTTCTGACCCTGCCCCTAATCGCTCTAAGCCCCTGAAAGGCTTGGACCCCCCGCGGTGCAGGGGTTGCGGGCGTGTTTTTTACGCCACTGAATACAATAAGAATGAAACAAATGGTGAAATAAAAACTAATTTAGTAATTTTTCATCACTACGCTTACCCCGTTTTTCAGACTTTTTATTCTGAATTTCGGAGAAAAAATTTAAAATTTCCTAATATCAAATCGAATTTTAGACGTGGAAAATCAATATTTTTGAGATGTACAAATCATTGTGTTTTAATGGAATTTTGGACGAAAAAAATTCATTTATTGGCGTCAACAAATCATTTCCTGGTGTTTGAAAACCGTTTCAATAATTTAAAATAAATTGTTTAAGATAACAAACAAATTCTTCGTAAACAATAATTAAATTAGTTTCATAACATAAAATAGTCTTTGGGATGAGATCTATAAACATTACCCAGCATAAGGCGCAATATTACGACAACTAGATCAAACACGCAGCGCCGTCCTATGAAATTTGGAGCCCCTGGGTTAAGATTTTGTAGCGCCCTAACAGCAGATTTAAAGGTTATTAGCTAGGGATGGCCATAATCGAATTATTGTCATAATCGTATGATTGTCACTCGAATTATTCACTCGGATAAAATCGTTCGGATGTTTCTATCCGGTAAAAAAGCAGTAAAAACGCTTCTCGAATTCTTCTATAAAGAAATTCTCGTTCTCATCGTCTTTCCTCGAACGACTCGGTAAAACAGATAAACCTTCAGTTTGAATAATATTTTTATTAATTTCGTTGCATCGCAAATTCCGACTTGTTTTTTGGGTAATATTTTTTTAAATAGCGAAACTTCAAAAAAGCCGCGGAGTCGTTTTTAAGCAAATGTATACCAGAAATTCTGTATCTATTAGTGTATTCGCATTATAATACCACGACTGGTGGTGCCATCGTATCATGTATTTGCATTGGGCATTTGCAGCTGACTACTGTACGTGGTATCGCTTCGACGCCCGCTTCTCAAATAAACAAAGCCAAACATTTTTAAATCGGAAAATTATTCGAACGATTTTCTGTAATTTCTCGAAATATTACGATAATCGAATGGTTCGATTATTTTCATCCGAAAAATCACATCCTATAATATAGCCAAAAAAGATATTTTTATTTATTGTAATAGCTTAAAGAATTACTATTTATAATGATACATTTTATAAGGCATCGCCTGGTGCACTTTCGGGCCCGGCGCTCTTTTGAGCGCAGCGCCCTAGGGCTATAGCCTAATTAGCCCAATGGTTAAGATGACACTGCAAATACGGGCAAATAATCCGGTGTGGTGATCAACTAATACCTGTACTGCTGTTAAATGGCAGCTGTTTGATGCAGAGAGACGTGAATCAAAAAAAAAACTATCGTTTGGTTGTTGGTTGCGGTTCAATTTTTTTTTAAATTTTGGTTACGTTTTCGGTTACAGTTTACTGCAGTTGCAAAAAGCAGTAAAAATCCCTTTTTCAGTAAGCAGACTCTGTGTGTTTAACTGCAATTATCTTAACTCGCCGTCTACAATTCCATTCCCCTAACATTTACATTATAAACTATACAATACTACACAATAGTTACTACATCTGACATCATAAACTATTTCATTGAAATAAAAAAGTGTGCATTTATTGCCGCAGATATTTTGGGATACAGTTAGATTACAAAAATTATAACAGTTGCCATTTAATTTATAAATGTTTCTTTAGAAACAACTGCTAACTACAGCTGATTTTATTGCTAATATGATATCTCTATGTTAAGCGCGTCTTAAACTTCACAATAAAATAGCAGAACCCGTGGACTACGCCACAAGCCTTTCTTTACAAAGAATTGTTAGCAAATTTATTAGAACAGATATATTGATGTAATTTATACATTTCGCCGGTATTTCAGCTTCATGGCACCGATTACACTGCTTGACAGTTACATGAAACTGAAATCCGTAAACATAATACAAAAGTGCGTCAAGAATGTTACTGAACACGTTGTCGCTAAACGTTGAGACAAAGGAAAGAGATCTGGATTTACTATAAGCCCGCTACGCTACCTACTTTATTTGCTTATTTATTGTTAACAAAAAAAAACAGAGAGCATTGCTCACGAGGTTTTTATGTTAAATGGGATTCTTTTAACCTGACTTAAAGTTTAGTGGCGAGAGGCCCCCACTACTAGAAGCCACATATTTACACATTTATTATATAAGGCGCATATTTGTTGGTACCGAGGCGGGGCGCTACAGTTTGCCATAAAATAAGCAAAATTTAATGTTTACGGTTTGTGTGTATGCTTAGGACATAATATGTCGGTAGATGGCAATCTCACGTCAGACTCCACGGGAACACACATGTTGGGTTACGGATCCCTTTCATCGGAATAGACTTTTACTTACGGTAGGATCAGTTAGTTACAGATCAATACAAAAAATAGTGGGAGAGAAATGCAGGTCAGATCGTGCGAACGATGCCGTTCGCAAAGATAATTAAAAATAACTCAAATCAAATTTAAAAGATGCATTGCAGCTGAGATTTCAAGAGATATTAGCAGATATCTGGAAATGTTGTTCGATTACGTACAATTATTTTATCGCCTTCTGGTACTGGATTATAGAGATATAAATAAAAATTAATAAACGGTCACGTGATTACTTGCGTAGTTGCTTATGTTCAGTTCAGTCGGCGACTTTCCGTTTTTGGGAATTTACAATACTGCGGGTGGCATTTGGTACATGTCGTGCAACTCGGCGCAGCTTATTTATTACATTTTAAAAAAGTTACCAAAAAAGCGTGGGTCGTAGACCACGGGTTCCGCTAGTTACTGATTAAGTATTAAAAGTTTAAAACAAATTTTATGGATAGATACAGAGCTGGCAATCAATTATCCGAAATTCAGGATATTAGAACGAAATACAAATAAAAATCCGGTATTCGGCACTGTCCGAGTTTTTTGTTAAATCGGATATTTAAATTGTGTACTCCAATTTGGATTTCATATTTATTATCTGGTTTTACGAGTATCATCTAATGCAAATTTTGGATTATCCGAGCAACGATTTATTTCATCAGCAATAAAATATAATACAAACCTGCGTTTAAAAATGACAAAATCTAAATTATCTCTACACAAATACCAAAAATTATAAGATTGAAATAAATGCAAACTACGACGTCTCCAGCTTTTAGCCACGTCATTATGATTAGAATAGAATCGTATCGGATTATTTTGGATCTAATAACCTTTAAAAGACATCTTGCATGTCACCCAAAATCTGGCTTTTGTTCTTAGTACTGATACAGTACAAGTTTTACCGCAAGCTACTTAGAAGCGCGGGGAATTTTAAATCCAGCTACTTTGTGACGTTAGCGCATGCGCAAATAGTCATGTTGTGACTTAAAAAGGCGGATAATTTAAAATCGGCCATGTTGTGATTTGTGACCAGTAATCTCGAAAGAGCGATCAGGTTGTGAGACGTAAGCATGTTTCCGGTTGATACGGTGTGGTTGCGGCCATTTTGTAACGGTAAAATTGAATGAAAATGAAAACTATAGTAATAATGGGCAAAAAATTAAATATATATGTAGCACAAAGGTGAGCGGTTAAGGGGCGAACAGTTGAATAGTTCAACAGTTATTATTAAACTGCAGCTTCCGGTAGTGACAACTCAATTACCTTTGTTATTACATCATCATATTTGTGCATTTCCCAAGCTTCTTCACCTTGTATTTTGAATTATATGTATTCTTATAGAGTAATGTGATCTTTATTTTAATTTCAGTGATTTTACACGTATTCCTATGGGAAAATAGCACGAATTAGGTAAATTAAATGTGCAACCGGACGCAGGTGTTTTGTCGACGGTACGCGTAAATACCAAAACATTTTACTACCGAAGATGTTGTTTGATGTAAAATAACATATAAATGTTGACGTACAAAGGACTACGTATTTCATTATAATACCCAAACAATATTTTATTTAGCAAACAGTTATTGTGATATAGAAATTCACTATGCAAGTTAATTAAAGTGAACAACAACATGAAATATTTTAGCAAATAACAAACAATTTACTGCACAAACAATCTCGTTTTGTATAAAATAACAGTAATAAGTGGTGGATTTATACATTCTAAAAAAAATGTTATGAAATCACCCAGTAGCGTATCAAACCGAAGTTTTGGGATTGTACCATACCTAAAAATTTATTAAAAAAATTGCAATTTAAAAAAAACAATTTTTTGCAAGATAGCACGATTTGCTATGCAGCAAGTAGCTTGCTTACCGAGATTGCTTTTTCAAGTTGACGAGTGGTTTTTAAAAAGAAATACGCTAAGCACTTCGCTTCGACCTTTCTACACCTTCGAAATTGTTACTTATCATACTTTAAAAATAATGTCGTAGCAAAGTTTTACGCGCCAACAGTAACTATAATATTGCGCAATTTCTATAACAAAGAACATCATAGAGGCCAGCACGATCAGCTGCAGGCTGTATTGTATTTATTGGAATTTTTAGAGAAAAAAACTATTTGAGTAGGAAAGGCAAATCACCCCCCTCCCCCCAAACATTGCTGCAACTACAAATTAAGTTTAGAATCTTAATCGACTCTCACTCATGATTAAGTTCTATGGCTTCCCGTTTATTAAACAAATGGACATAAATATTCAATTTTTAAAATTCCAAGAATACGTCACTGAGATATTAGCAGGTTGGGACTACCCAAATTTTAGTTTATATCTACATCTAAGACCTCACAACATTTTTAAAAATCTGACCGTTTTTAAGCAATTTCTTTTTGAAAATTTGAAAAACTTTAAAAATAATTTTATTTCTGTTACCATTTGATTAAAAATTTTTGTACATATAGCAACTATTGTATTTTTTAGAGCTATTATAATAAATAAATTTATCCCGACCTGTCACAACTTGTTTTTGAGTCATAAAGCGCTAAAATGCAAATTTTCAAAGCATCGCATCGTAGCGGCCGCCATTTGAATGCTAGAGAGACTTTGGAAAAAGGCCTTAGAATTTACCTAAAGTTTTCTACCAAATTTTGCTTATAAATTCACAACAATCGATTGTTGAAAAACACATTGTACCAAAAGAGTGTCTAACTTCAGTCTCTGCTTGCACAATTTAAAAAAAAAATGTGCCCGATTTGTAAGCAATAATTTTGATATTTTGCAATTTTTTTATAGTATTTGTCATTACTTAATTGTCATTTTTTTTTTAAATTTTTGTGCATATAGCAACCATTGCATTTTTCTAAAGCTATTAAAATAATTAAATTTATCTCGATCTGTCAACTTCTTTTCGAGTAATAAAGCGTTAAAGTTAAAATGTTCAAAACATCGTATAGCGGCCGCTATTTGAATGCTATAGAATCTATGAAAAAAAAAACTTTGGAATTTATCTAAGGTGTTCTACCAAATTCCGCTTATAAATTTACAACAAGCAATTGTGGAAAAATAATTGTACCAAAACAGTGTCTAATTTCCGTTTCTGCCGCCAAAATTTTAAATAAAGTCGCTGATTCTTAACAATTTGTTTGATAGTTGGCGCATATATTTAATTTTAAACGAATTATTTACGAACTTAAAATAGCAAATATACACACACAGGACTCTAAGGAGGTTTAGATCAGTTTTATTCAGGTTTATTATTTCAGGCTATTTTATAACGGAGTCGATAAGCATAGAATATGCATGGTCGGGGGTTTTAAAAATAATATAAAAAACAATTGTTTAAAATTTTGCAATCATATTTTTGAGTGCAGAACCTTAGCTCAATAATAAAGAAATACTAAACCAAAGAACAAAACGATGTATCTCAAATATTGCAGTTGTAGTTACAGCAACCTCGCAAAATCGTCCAACATGTTTCACGTATAACTTAATGCATTTGAGTAATTTGAGTACGCTCAGTCTTTCTGTTTACTTATTGAAATTTAATAAAATGGTTTGCTGTTCTGAGACTAAAAAGTCCGTTCTTTAGACATATCTTGTTACTTATGTACACAAATCTAAAGTTTATGTACAGAAACAGCGACCTCAATATCGGACCCGAAATAAATTCCATAAAGAGACAATTACGTAGATACTTAAGTGCATGAACGTGCACAAACATGTACAAACGGGCATAAACGTCAAAACTTCGGCATAGGTGCTCTGCAAATTAAAATGAATCAAATCTGCCAAACAATAATTAATAGCTTTAATTACAGATATTCAAGATTCCCAAAGAATTTGCGGTGTCGAAATCCAAAAATCTCAAAAAGGTTTCTGAGACGAGATTTACCCAAAATCCAAATCTCTAACGATATTTCGTCTCATAAATGTAAGGAATTTTGCTAATTATTCCATGAAAATTAAATGATTAATTAAAAACTTTTAGAAATATTCCTAAAACTTTAACAGACATTCAAGAATCTAATTTTCATGTGATTAGAAGCTGATTACCAAGAGCTTTCCAAGTATCCTTAACTTAAGCAAGAACTGAAAAACTTCAAATGAAAAGTGGGAGAAACAACATTGGAAAATCGATAATTACTAAAGCGACTGCAACCAAAATAATAGAAATGTACAACGGGTCACCTAACTATCAGGAGTAAAATGAAACTAAGAATTGAACCGTAACCCGATTCGCTGCAGTAAAGTAGTGCCGGGAAAATCACCCTCATTACCATTTCAGCTTTTACTTCTTTCGCTTTCGATTTTTACTGAAAAAAACGTGTCTAACTTTCACTTCCGGTTTCGGACTTTTTTTAAAGGTTATATTCCCGATGAATTCTTAATATACCCCACGTTCAAAATTAATACTAAAGGTATAGGAAACGTATAGAAAAATAAAAAAACCGTGGCAGCCCCCGGTTTGAAGTCAGATTATTCAAAAACACAAAATTTTATTTGTTTCTAAGCCTTTTAATAATCATTTTTATATGTAGAAAATTTTATATAAAAATATAAATCATACTAAAACAGCATTCTGTTCTGAATCGTTTCCGTTATAATGCTCAAATTTCATTAAAATCGGCTCAGCGTGTCCTGAGACTTCATTTTACACATACCCAGAGATTTCGGACGTGTATTACCATCGACATTACAGACAAGCGCTATTTCAAGGTCGCAATACATAAAAAAATTTTTTTTTAAATTTTAGATGTCTAAGATGATATTTGAAACTATATGTCATGTTAACGTATATCATTCAAGATTTTGCGCCTTGAAAGTAATGCTTTCACTGCTCCATGAATACATATAAGTTGAAAAAGTTCAATTTTGAAGACGTAGCATTTTATTTGCAAAAAGCATAAAATAATAATGAGTTGATTTTAATATCAAAGTCGTAGTGTGTCAGGTTTAGTTTCATAAGAAATTTTTCGGAATAAAATATCGTAATGTTTGAAATCCAAACAACACGCGTCATAAATAATGCAGAATATCGTAGAAGTGTTGGATAGCTATAATGTGAACGGAAGTCAAAGGGAATATCGTATCAAAGGGGTTCTGATCCATACCGCTGTGTCCGCGTCCCTCGCCATTTCCGCATAGAGCTTCGTTAGCGCAGAATATGGTTACGCAAGATGCTGTTATACTTCACTAGCATTACAAAAATAACGAACGTAAACGATATTTGCATTTTTATTGTCGGGTTTGATTTCGATGGGTATAACGTAAAAACAAGCCTTCGAGAAAACAAAACACATTTCGCAATTTTTGATGGAAGATAAATAAATTTCCCCCAGATGACGCGAATATAGGTCACATTTACAAACTGAAAACTCAATAATATAGAAGGAAAATTCTATAAATATTTAGGAAATATCTTAAGAGTTTTCCTCGTTAATCCCGACATTCATTCCACGTTTATACTGAAAACCGGATTAAATATGATAATTTTTGTTCATATTTAAATTTTTGATTACACTGATGTCTGAAGGAGCGGCAACAAAAATAAACAAAAACATCTATTTATGCAGTTACGGAATATGAATTCATTTAAATTTTTGTGGGTGGTAAAGTAGCTCAGAATTACCAACTTTCACAGTTTAATTACTTCAAAGTATTTTTAAGTACTGCATATTTCTCATTATAACGGTAACTGTTTTGTTGTAGACGTACAACGTGTAAAAATATTAATATTTCTTCTTTGTTTATGTTCCAACAAATCCATTCCAACTTTCATTCACTATTAATTTAGTAATTTAGTCGCCATAAGTAGTGTAGCTGTACGGTTTCTGGAACAGTCGGATAGTAATCTAAGTTAGGCAACCAACAACACATTCTTTTGGTGTAACCAAAGCAGTAATTTTCTAAATTCAAAATTGATTGTTTAAAAGATAAATTTATTTTAAACGTTTGTAATCTTAATTCAGGCCATGTTTTATAAGAAAATAACAAACTCGGCTGAATCAACAAGGTTTCATAAAATGTAGTTCACATTTTTGCAAAGTTTGCGAATTTGTCAATAATTAAGTAGATAATAATTTTAGACATAGAAATAAGTTTAGATAACGCACTCCAACTCCTAATGCAAGTCAATTATTTTTATTCAATTATTATAATCAAAACTTTTCACCACTGAGTTTAAATAATCAATCATTAGGTTTTGGAGATCAGTTCCATTTAGTGGCCCCTTGAGTCGAGTTCCATAAAGTTATAATCAAAATTATTCAAGATGTAAATCTTGATTTAAAGTTGTCCTCTTTAAGGGGGGGACTGCAGCTACAGTTACAGTTGCCAATTATTTATGTTCAAAGATGTAGAAAAAATAATTAAGTGTTTATTTAATAAGGCGTAAGAGGTAATTTTTACATTATTCTATTTCTATTTTTATATGCAATATTATATTTTAATACATGTTATTGTTACTAATGGTTTTGATTTATTTATTTCTTAAATAACTTTTTCTTGCAGAATTATGCTACAAGTTTATGTCTAACAACAAATTAAATAAGAAGTTTGAACCACTATTAATCTTCTCTCCCTCTAGCTTCTTTTAGGTACTATAAAATCCTTTTCCAAAACTATTATCAACAAGATTATCAATTTATTATATTTTTAAATTATTGCACTGGATATTATCGATTAGTTCTTAGAACTACTTGAAAGACCTTGAAAAAATTCTAGTCACTGCAGACATTTAAAAATTCTGGTCATTGATGACACTTTTTCAACAACCCTCTCGTTAAAACATCTCCAAAACACTTCTTCAAAAAAGTCTTAGATGATCTTGAAATGACTTCTAAAAACCTATTATTAAGGTGCTTCGGATGGAACATACCATCCGACTGTCCCAGAAACCGTACAGTTACACTACTGCCATAAGTATTTCTGCTTTATTCTTCTTTTGCTGAGCACATACAAGACATGCTTCTACAACTACTTGTAATTGTGTTGTTTGACCTGGCCACGATACAGATTCTTTGCAAAGCAACGACGTCTACACTTTACAATTCCTCCCTTCGCAAGCTCATACAAACTTTGCTTTGAGAAAATTGGCAACTGCCGCTACTCGAATATAAAAAATATACTGTGTCCCTAGGGCACAGCTTTCTCAAGTTACTTTTTCCTAAACGTTACCTTCACCTGCATATCAATGGCATCCAACCACCCAGTATATTGCCTAGGCAATTTCAAACCCGTAAATCTCTTGGGCAGAGTGAGTGCGTCGCAGGAATATTTATAGCTGCGGCTTAGGAAACGAATGTTTTCATTCCTAAGCGAAAGTACTGTGGATGGAGTGTTAAAAACCCCTCCGAAAAGAGGTGGAAACCACCGAAGTGGTCGTCCTGCCAAGAACTGAATATGAAGAAAAAACAGACTATTATTGCAAATTTTCTATGAACAGGTCTTTTACTACGACAACTGTTTTTGTTTTTATTTATTATTTTTAAGATTTAAGAGATGTTGAACATTTGTCAATTTAAGAAAATGTTTAAAAATTCTGCATTCTACGACCGTAAACCAGAATTTTCTACGGGATGTCTGATACTAAAGCAATGCGATAATATATGTATCTGATACGAAATTATGCTTTTTAACGTAAACATAACGTATTTTTCATAAATTAAACATAAACACTGAAACTGTTAAATTTCAGAAAAACTAAAAATTCTTTAAAATACTTTCACACTTTAATAGAATTTTTAAAAGCTAAAATATTATAAAATTCAGCATCAAAAGCTTTAAAATTAAGCCAAATTTAAACTGATATAAGTAAGTTTAAAACTTTTGGTTTTTTGCTATAAATCTACTAACGAGCCGCCACTGGAATTGATTAACAATAGAGTACATTTGCCGTACTTAGAGAATTACGCTTTGTTACGAGGATATTATGACTTTGTACTTGTTGCAATAATTATTATAGGCCCTCTGAAATTTGAATTTCTGTACTGTATTCGCCACCAAACCTGAGAAAAGCCGTGCAACTCCATTCGGTCGCTCACGCTTCATGTCGCTCACGCTTCATGTCGCTCCGTAAATAAGCTATAACGCGTAGTTCTGCAACCGTATACTGTCTAGTTAAAAATGTTCAACTTTCGAAGTGTACCGCTTGCTTCATCCCTCCCTAAACTACTGCGCGAGGTTCGACTTTTTCTCAGATTTGGTGGCGCGTAGTGTACGTCGCTCTAGTACGCTTCTCAAAATTTTAATATGACGTCGATTTCTTGTCTTTAGTATACGTAGCAAGACACACATTAAAGTAAATTAAAGAGCGCTGGTAGCACACCCTATAACTTTTTATGATAACGTACCTTTGCTGTGACAGACACAAAAGTTGTTCCAAATTAAAACATATAATTATATTAAATATTGTAACAATCGCAAATTTTTGATTTCTTCAAAATGTATGTTCTAAAATTCTAAATTATTAATAAAAAGCAGAATTTAATTTTATGCAGATAATATTTTTTTTATTAAAAAGAGATAAAACATGGCGTTGTATTACGTACACTATTCTATTATTGTTCTAACAACACGTATTGGCGTTCCGAGTCTAAATAAGTGCTGCGAAGACTCGGGATTCACCCACACTGACTGCTATGGTATGATTTGAATATACCGATCTAAAAGTTATAATTTTTAATGTAATAATCTTTGGAAAATATAAAAATTAAAAACTTTTAAAGTATCACAAAATCCAGACGAAGTGCTTAACCCTTTTTTTAACATAAAAAAAAACACGAGCTAGCTAAGTCTTATTAATTGGAAAAGCGTTACAAGATAGGTCGTCGGTGTTTAAGGGTTTTCAAGGGATTTTATCCGGGCTTGCTTGCAGGAACGGACATCCGGAGGTTGTAATTTAATCGAGTGTTTGAACAAAGTTGTTAAGCATTCGCAAATATTGTGCTTGGCGTAAAGAAGCAGCAGACTGATTCCGCTAAAATCAATAATGAGTCATTTGCTTCTGAATAACAAATGGAGTTGGATCTCGAGTTTTTGTTTACGTTGACGCCGGCACTTCTCAAAGGGAAGAAAAAACAAAATATTTAAAATGCGAGAGGTTTCGAGTTCTCCTCTTCTTAATTTCAAAGCAACTTTTCGGCTTTTCCTTTAGGGATAATGTATTTACCAGGAGTGTATTTAAAAGTCGTACTTTAAGGTTTGAATTTTAAATGTTCCTTTACGATGTTTAATTTTTAAACGAACGGGGTATTTACAACTCTTTTTAAGGTCAGCACTGAAGTTGTTGCGAACAGAGTGTGTAATTTTTCACGACTACGTAAATTTCTAGAGCGTAGTAGACGTTTTAACGAAAGATGCAATCTGTTGCAGAGAATTATTTTATTACCTATTAATAGATCTAGTGAGTTGTAAAAAAAATAAGAAAAACCCACAATCACGACGTAAAGCCGTAGAAAAATAAGCCAAGATACAATTACAGCAAATAAGGATTACCCAACAAGAACTAGCAAACAAACCAAAACAAGATTGTATTAAAAAAACATTTCGAGAAAAGCAAAACCTCCTAAAACTACTTAAAGGATAATATCTAATTCTTGATATAGGTAATACTATAAAGAAATAATTTTTAAATTTCTATTTGAAGTGAAACTTCTTTGCCGTCAGAAGCAACCACGCGGTTGCGTCACGGAAGTGATATATCAATGTTCAGTTATTTCAAACACACAACTCTAGACGAGTGTATTTGTGTATTTTGTTGCTTTGCTTATATACCCAGTCCAGGAATAGCACATCAAGGCAGAGACATTATTTAGAAACATTAATAGTAACCACAAGAATGCGTCACGGAAGTAATAGATCAATCTTCAATTGTGCCAGACACACAACTCTAACGAGTGTATTTGTGTATTTTGTTGCTTTGCTTATATACCCAGCCTAGGAATAGCACATCAAGACAGAGACACTATTCAGAAACATTAGAAGTAACCACGCGAATACGTCACGGAAGTGATAGATCAATCTTGAATTGTGCCAGACACACAACTCTAGGTGAGAGTAATTATGTGTTTTGTTGCTTTGCTTATATACCCAGCCTACGAATAGCACATCAAGGGAGAGGCATTATTTGTAATATATTTGATTGAAGACTGAATTACTTTCGAGTGATATTTCTCTTCTACAAAAACAAGGAATATATCATTTTATATTTAAATATTGACATTTGAAACATTAATAACATTTGTATCAAGAGATCCAAAATAAACTGATCCTCAGCGAGCTGTGAAATGAAAAGTCACGTCTTTGCTAGACTAAGGGAATGTTTATAATGTCAATTTCAGATTAGGTTTTAATTATTATCGGACCTTATAAACATTTCCTTAGTCTAGCAAAGACGTGACTTTTCATTCCACAGCCCGCTGAAAATCAGTTTTTTTTTTGATCTCTTGATATATAAAAATATATTAAAAATTGATGAATTTTCCATATAAGATCGCTAAACGATAAAAGACGCTTTTTTCGATAAAAAAAATTTACCAAGAGGTAAACTGCAAGGAAGTTTGGTGTGCACGTTAGTGGAAGTCTCGGGGAAATCCAAGGAAATTCGAAAAACTCAAAGGTAAGTCGGGGGAAGTACAAGGGAAGTGGGGGAAGTCCACGGGAAGTCGGGGGAAGTCCAAGTAAAGTTGGGGGAAGTCCAGGGAAAGTCATGAAAGTCTAAGCAAAGTGTGAACTATATCCAGGTGTTTCTAGAATTTGTGCAACCCTATGAAATCGTATGATGTTCACAAGTACCCGCGAACCCAGCTCCAGTTCATTAGGTTTATGTTTCTGCCGTCTGAAATATTAAGCATATTTATCTTATTTTTGTTTTTATATACCGTGATCCGCTACCATACTGCAAAGAAATGTAATTTGTGTTAAGCTAATATTTTTCGTAATAATCTAATAAGCAATAGGATGTTATCGTAATCCTAAGTGCGTTTGTTATTGTAACTTGAGCTCCCCATATTTGGGTCAATAATGTGTGGTGTGATGCCGTAGCCTATTTATTGACTACTGCTTCTAACTGTACATATCTTAAAAAGTGTCCTATTTTTCAGTAATATTGTATGACAGTTTGTAGCACAATTTGCCAATGTGTCAGTGTTCTCGATGCTATCCGGATTGGGAATGAATGATCAGAGCCTGGCGACCCAATCAGTCAAACAAATGTTGTCCACTCAAAGTGGAACGTTGCATTGAACAATGTACCGGTTTGCTGTGCAAAGAAATATGAACTCTACGTAATGAACGCATAAGCATGTGGGTTCTGAAAATGTCTAAAATTTTGATTTTTTTTTAAACGGAGAATTTCCAAAATTAAAAATATTGAAAACATTAAAACTGAAACAGTTTTTTAATTAAGTTTATAGAACAATCTTTGAAATTCTGATATTTCCGCTTTTTAATTATTTTAAAAATTATAAAGACATTTAGAATATTTTTTAAATCTTGAAATATTTAAAAATTTTTGTGATTTTGAATATTTCAAAAATTTTCCGAAGACTTTAACTTCGAAAATAGTCAAAACATTATAATTAAAAATGCGCGAAATATTCATTAAGGCCACTGAATATTCGACCAAAGTGCCGAATATTCGGCCGAGTACCGAATTTTTGGTTAGTTATTCAGCCACGTATCTAATATTAGACCAACTATTTGCCTAAATGCCGAATATTAGCTAACTCGACCCAATTATTCGGCCATGTGCCCTATACTTAGTGGTAATAAATGTGTGGGTTAATTGCTTTACATAAGCAGATAGCGTCCCATTTTACTACAAAAATTATATTTAAATGTATTTTAATCTTAAATATACATTGTAATTTTGAAAAAAAACGCAGTTTAGTATTGTTTCCACTTAGTACACAAAATGCCGCATATTCGCCGAATATTCGCAGATTATTCGACTAGCTTCAAAAAATATTCCGCCTATTATTTGGCAAGCTTTAAAAAATGGCCGAAAATCGGCTGATTGTTCGGCTCACCCCTAATCAAAATTAGAACAATTTTTGTATTTCAAGATTTTTCAGGTATTTCTCCTTGTAATATAAGTTATGAGCAAACATGCAAATTTTAGAACATTCCAGTACCATCCTCTGTGGGCCTATATCAGAATCGTTATTCAGAGATTCTTGCTTTCCGAACGAAATTTCGGATGCTGTTTGTCAGAGCAACAGAATGCACAAAGTTGGAGGCGGAATTTCAAAGAAATCAGTGCACAATCACGCAAAAGCACCGCAAATCGAACATTTCGGTCGGGGTTAGGCGTTATTGTTCAGTTTTTGACTCAAAACGTGAGCTGTCGAACAATAAGGGAACAAAACCGCACACACATATCAGTTGTGCAGTGCAGGCAGGCAGGCAGGCATTCATTGATCTTTTTACACTTTTACGTATCCATGTTTTTACATCCGCGGTTTTGAGATGGCCGTTTTTGTCGCGACGAGTCTTTTCCTTTTTGTTTCGTTCATTGTGCAGCAGCGAGAGAGGTTTTTCGGAATTTCCCCGTTCGCGGTGCAATTTATCCCGTTAAATGCATTTTACGCTCTTTAACCTAATACCGTAGTGCATTTGATACAAAGCTGTTTAATTGATCTGGAACGTCGAATTTCGAGGATGAGACTAATGGTGTTAATGTAGTGTCCACTAATTCTAGAGGGTGTAGTGGAAGAGTCGGGGAACGGTGGTCAATAATGCAGCTTTCTGCACTAGTTGCTAAGTATGGAGATTATCGGTCTGGTCTTCCCATTTAACCAATTTAACCAATTATCATCGTCAATGGCTAAGTTTACTCAGAACGGCGCGGGCGCTTCTCATATTGTCCTACCTACTGCTTTTGTGATAGTAACGAAACTATACAGAAGATAAATGTCGGGGTTATAAATAACGACGGGAAATTTCCTGACGTCTGAATGGAGAAATAAAAACGATTATTTTGCGATATTTATCAAACTATTACTAAATGAAATTTAGTAAATAAAATTTATAAGCGTGATCGAAATTGAAATTAAAATAAATTGGGGCAGGAGGAAAACTTCACAATAATTTAAATTTTAAACTCTTTTGGCTTGAAAATTTAATTTAATTTTGTAAGACTAAAAAGTTGTTCCCAAGAAGTATGTTTTCTGTATTTTAACGCTGAATTTTTATTTTTAACAAACTAAAAAAAATTATCATGTCTTTCCGTTATTTTACATTATTACCATTTAAATACATTTTTCTTCCATTTTATTCATTTTAATGGGCTAGATTTTTCTTCGCAGTAATTAAACACGCATTATGTCACAAAACATGTTGTGTAGTTTTGTTCTTACGTAATAGTTTAGAATTTTCGAAATAACAGCATTGAAGTTGGCCTTGAAGAAATTTAATTTCAACAAATCTTAAGCCTGGTTATTATTTATTAGGTATATCTATTTGTTATGCTCTTAAGGCTAAACACAAACGCCAGAGTACAGTACCACCACGGGTGAAAGTCTTACCAAACCTCCGCCTTATGCAGATATTTACAAGAAAGTAATATTAACAAAACTAGCAAATAGATTTTCCTTGAGAAAATTTCACTTTTCCTATATTCGAAAGTATTTATGCACATGATAGTGCTTCGCAGCAATGGCAGTACAAAAGAAACGACATGCAGTTAAAACCAGCTAAGCTATAACTACTACCTCACTGATAACCAAAGCTTCAGCATAACGTTGTTGGTCCGGATTCGCATTACTTAAAATCGATAATATCGATATTACCGATATTATCAATATAATTTCATTATCGATATTCGATATAAAATTTTTAATATCGCCAGCCCTAAACACAACATATCTTTTGCTTTTATTACATCCAAACAACTTCTAACATTTTTAAATAATCGTAAAACATTTACTGCTGATCAAAAGAGGTCAGGGTAAAATGGCCGTTTATCCCTGTGTACAGATTCTATTGGTAGTAAACGAATTATTACTTTTGCTTACCAAAAACGTCCCAGCGAAACCAACAATTTCAAAGGATCTCAGCATTGATTGCACCAACAACAAACACATTAGTTCATTTTATAAATCATCACGAATTAATCGAAACTGTATCATTTAAACTTAGAAAACACCCCGACATTAAGCAAACACACGTACCTTATAACATACATTTATATGAAATCGGAACTTTACGCTAATTTTTATTTGTCCCGAAAATAGTCGAATGCAGTAATTGAATGCACACCTGTTACCATATTTCGTCTTATCGTAAACAAGTCTTATCAAGTGCTATTAGAGATTGGACATCAAATAATTGTTTAGTAGAGATGTGCTCGTAGAAAATTGTATTTAATACAGGGTGAAGTAATAATTTAAATCAGCGAATCTAACACATACTAATTTCAACGAAAGTAACAATTATTATGGTGGTGTCTTCGATATTATCGATATTATCGACATAATTTCATTATCGATAATCGACATTAAATATTCAATATTGCCCAGCCCTAATTGCTACACCTCTAAAAATTCAATTGTGAATCTTATTCTACTATTAATCATGGGAAATTTAGCATAAACAATTTTTTTTATTGTCCCCCCTTTTATAGTAAAGAAGAAAAATTTGGGATGTTCAAAACTTCATAGAAGGCGTCACAGATAAACTGGCGGACTAGAACACGAATCAAATTGCTCGTCCCTAGCTCTACCATTCATGGAATTTAAAAAAAATTGTATGGCATATTTTAAGCAACATTTTATTAAACTGTGAAAATTTAGAAAACTTTTTGGCTTTACAATTTTGGTTGCTCCAAAAATGTCAGTAGTTTGAATGATTGTTGGAAAATTTACAATAATTTCATCCACGGTTTTATAACTAATTTTAAGTAAATAGGCGTTGAACCAAATTTGTCAAATATGTATACAAGGCGTCACAGAAAATTAGCGGGCTGGACACAAACCAAATATCGTGTACACAGTTTTAAAGCAAAACTTTTTGGATATATTCAGTATTTTAAAGTCTTTTATTATAACTTTCATGATTTTCCAAATTTTTATAATAGTAACATTGTGTCTCTATAAGACTATTGTGATAGAAAATTCGATTCCGATCTGAAAGTCAAAATTTTTTAAAAATCGTACCGGCCGCAATTTTTAAGCTGGGAAGTTCCGAAAAACGGCGTTATATTTAATCGACGATCTTCTATCAGATTCCATTTTCAAATTAAAGAAAATCGGTTTTCGGAGAATATTGTCAAAACAATAAATTTCGCTTCCGGTTTCGATTTTTTTTAAAATTTAATTTTAACGAGGAGTTTTCATATACGGTGTGTATATGAAAAATTCATTTCTTCTCTACAGTATAGCGTGAAAATGGTTGGTTGTACAAAAAAATTTATATAACCTTTTTTGTAGAGAATTTCCTAGCCTTCATTTTTGTAATAACTAAAAAAAGTCAGACGACCCATAGGAAGCGAGATATTTGCAAAAAACTGATTTATGTGACATTTGACCTTGAAAAACTGAAAACGCAAGAGCGATATCGATGGGGACTTCTGAGATATTATTCATAATGTCAAAATAAAGGTGTATGCAAAATTTCAGCTCACTTGAATTTTTTCGGCAGATGCTGCTTTTTTCCGCCTAATGTAACTGGACTATACACTTCAAATCGCATAAGCCGCACACACAAACATGCATTTTTAAAAACTACTTTTTTGGGCTCCTGGAAGTTCAAAACGTGCTGAATTTCCGTCAAAATTGTTAAAAACCATGTCTAACTTCGATTTCCGGTTTTGGATTTTTTTAGAAAGCTAAATTTGTCGATTCGACCATCCGTTCGATAGTTGCACCACACCTACTTACCTACAGACAGACAGTTTGGGAAATTTCTGAAAACTTTTCTGGGAAATTAAAAATTTGAAATTTATAGAAATGTTTTAAGAATTTTAAAAATTTTGGCCGTCACTGGAACGACCGGTGCATATGATTGCGCGCTAATAGAGCGCGATCTTACGTGAGCGGCCATTCCGTTAACAACATCCCAGAAAACTAATCCACTAGCGAAAATAATTAAAGAAAACTAATCTATATAAAAGAGCAGCAGAATTTAAAAAAGTTAATTCTGTCAGGGTTTGATCCCGCGACTATCTACACCTTAATTGCATATCTCAACTGATCTGTTCCATTTATTTACAGCAGATTCTACAACGTAGAACACCAAGATAGACATAAAAAGTCGGACTGTCGCACATTTAAGAAAAGCGTTAAAACTCCGAGTTTCGGGAAGCTAGCCACTTCCACTTTTATATTAAAAACATTTTGCTCAAAATTGTATTATTAAATACAACGTTAGGTAGCTCTCAGTGGACTTTACTGCATTTACCTTAAAAAAAAGTCTTAAGTGGATAAAGTCAGGGGACCGAGGTGGCCACTCAAATACACCTCTACTATTGATTTATTTTTTTACACGCCAACTAAAAATCTAAACTTGTTTAGTGAATTGATTACTTGGTAAAATATTTTATCGTTGATATTACTTGAATACAGATTGTCACTAATGAGCGCGCCAAGGAAGGAAGAGATTGGGTGATCTAAATTGTCAACGTTTGTTAGTTAATATATTAAATTAAAAACATTAAAATTAAGTTGAAACAGTTCTAGTTTGCCTTTACAGTGGTATAAAAATTAATTAATTGCAAGAAACTGAAATTACGAAAGAAGCTGCTACTGTCTGCTGTCTGGTACGTGTGAAACCTAATTAAAAGTTGAACTTGAACATTATTTTAATACAAAGCCGCAATCAACGCTGTCAAAAAGCGACTTTCACGAAAAACAACCCACGGCCGGTTGGATCTTTCGAACGTAAATTCATATTGTTTATTCGTGAAAATACAAAGGCCTCTTTGTCGAACAAAGAACTCCCGAAATTGTAAATTGTAAAAACACAAATGTACTAAATAAACATCAAGGCAGATACGAAGTTTTATAAGCAGAATTTTGTTGGCGTTTGTAAGATATCTAATAGTAATTTATAAGGTTTGGTAAGTAAAAAAGGAATTTCGGTCGAAAATGTAATTAACTGATAACTGTATTTCTCCTGGGGAATTACAATCCTGCAACGCAAAAGAGAAATTTTTAAATATATGATTAATTCGGTCAGATAAAATGTAGTTAAAAAAGTTTGTTAAAAATTAAAACGGTGGTTCTAAAATTTTTTATCGAAAAGAGACAATAATTTCGTCTTTACAAAAAATGCTAAAATTCTATCCGCAGTTTTCATACTATTTTTAAATTAAATCTTAAGCAATCGGGCAGTCATGGAATCAATCTATTTCTCTATCTATTAAAGCCGAAGCCCCTCCCTCTGTCCCAGCTTATAGCGGCACGACCCGTATAACCACACAATACAGAACCTATATCGAACCTGTATTTAAATCTTTAGTCGATACAGGCTTTCTGTACCCTATGGATAGCGCGACGATAGAGATTACATATCGATTGGGTATAGTTGTCTTTACTAACTCTGTATATAAGATGTAAAGCTCCTGTACAGACAACATATAGTTAAAGTACAGATGCGGTTAAGATTGCGTATAGAGCACATGAAGGTACTGTAAAGATACGATATAGGTTTTTAAAGATACTATTCCGATGCTGTATCGTCCAAATTAAGGTGCGGTATAGATAATTCAAGCAATTAATTTTAGATAAAAAAAAATATTTTTTTACGCGGATATATTTTCTTTTATAATATTTTATACAACCCCTCTGTATTTTTTTAGCTAATTTCATTTACACTAATGTATTTATTGATAGATTTATAATTTAAAAATGCGCTGCATACTTTACCTTAGCGGGGAATCGAACTGGCCATCTTTGGTTTGTGAGTCGGTCTCCTTGCACCCTGAGCTAATCTCGCCTCTTATAAGATTCGACCGCTAAATGTTTTAAGAGTATTACAGAAGGTTATGATGGACAATATGATACAAATGTACTACCAAGAATTACAGTTAGGGTTAAACCGTTTTTTTTGCAGTAAAATTTATAGTGACGTTGCATACTATCTCGTTAAGGGCGTATAGTATGCTTGGATAAAACGTGATTAACAGGGACTACGTAGAAAACGCATTGGACGCTTAATAATAAAGTTAGACATTTTTGTGGGCTCTTGAAATTTTTAAAGTTAAATGTGTTTCATATAGCAGATATAAACGACGTTAGATTATATATAGTATTAAAATTTCAAGAAACACGTGAAAACAGACTATTTTGATAGAGTAAAGTATTAAGAAAAATAAACAGTGAAGAATTATAGGGGATAAAATATAAAACAGTTTTAGTAGGTTCAGACATTTCGAGAATCTTACTTCGAAATAATTGATGTCTTTGTATTATTTTACCACCAACTATTTTAAAGTACATTATTTCTGAATTTCTCGCCATTGCTGAGGTCAGAATTGTAATTTCAAGAAAAAAATATCACGTAATTGTTCATGTTGATGTCGGTTCGTACTTTGTACTGCTGGCGCTGGGATAAGCTTTAAATATCTTTATCTTTTTGGTGAGTAGACTTTCCAAACAGGTCTGTTTATAAACCCCCATAAAGGTTTACAGCTACTCTTAAGCCATGCATTGTTTAACGTCCGGCTTGGTTTTAGGTTTTACCGTTAAGAAAGTTTCTTTGCAATTGAGTCATTCTTATTGTGTTTCGCTGGAAAACTTTTAGCCGATGAAATATATTTATTTACAAATTTTTTCCAATTACATGTTCAAAAACACTTTGCTTCTAGTGCTTTAGGTGATTTTTTTGGCCTGGGGGGGGGGGGGGGTAATTACCCCTACTACCCCACCCCCCGTAAATCCGCGGTTGGACGTTATAAGTACAGCAAAACTGAGAAAATGCTCTCTGCTGTAGCCACATCAAAAGGTATAGTATTGGTTATAGGTGTAATAACAGTTTATGATGAAGGTTATCATTTTATTTACTTGTGGTTTATAGATATTGTGGTAAATGATCCCCCTATCGAAAATAACTCCACATTGGAGACAGCAGCCTTGGTTAATGATTATGTCATAAATTATTATTATAATTGTAGGAAGCACACAAATATCCAAGGTGCCATCAAATTCGTAAACTTTAAATTCTTGATCTTGTTGATGCGCCATTTTTAACGTTTTTATACACAAGGCCAACAAATAAAGATAGTGTTTAGATTGACGCTATACACAGCGGTTTTAGGCTTAAGATAAAACTGTAAAGACAGGCAGTATATATTTAGCACAGATTCGATAAAGACAAAAACGGTAATTGCGCTACAGGTGCGATATAGCCTGCATGAAGATATTGTAGAGATTTGTTAAAGGTACAACTGTAAAGACAATCAGTATATATTTTCTACAGATCCGATAAAGATAAATCCCTGCTTGAAGTACCGGTGCGGTATAGCATAGAATAAGATGTGATACAGATGCGATAAAGATAAAACTGTACTGGAAACAAGTATAGATATCATATAGATGCGGTAAATATTTAATCTATACAGTTAAGGTATAGGCTAAAGTACAGCTCCAATACATATTACACCTGTATCATGTAATCTTTACCACATCTTTAAATATCTCTATCGCCTAGGACATCTTTATAGATTTGGTTATACGGGGAGGCCCCCACCACTCGATCACACACATTTACTATGGTATTAAATGAAGACCATTTTCTCTTGTAGAGCGGACCGGATTATATTACAAAGAAATTTGGATTCCATGATGTTTACTACTTCTTTGTATTATTGGAATATAATCTGCCGTTGTCATTTCGAACATAAACACAGGCGATGAAGCATGCAGCTCCAAGATGTTTATTTAAAAGCTCAAGTGGTTATTCGATTAAACAATTTAGGAAAAGTTTGTTTTAACGATACGAGCGCTGTGACTTTCATACAATAAAATATATCATATTTCACTAATAACAGAACAACAACCTTATTACCGATGATTTCTTTCGTAACACGAAAGAACGCTGATAGCTCTGAAAGTCGCGGGTTGCTGCGGTCCAAGACCAAACATTACTCCGAAATGCGGTTACACTAATAACATTGTAGTACGTAAGTACGTATGACGTATGGGTGCCATTTACTATTTACGATAAAAACATTCTTGAAAAATAGAACAAATTCGCTGGGAGAAACATTGATGGAGAAAAAAGCTCCGGTAAAGACATGCCACAGTTAAAACATTCCCCGGAACAAAAAAAATCAGTAAAATGATTACTCAGCTAAAAATAAACACCAAAAGGACATGCTCTACACAAAATTACGTGTATTTTCCTGCTGGTGGATCACTCCATAATTAAGAAAGAGCTTCCGCCCCTGAAAAAGATACGCGTTTTTTTTTCTAGCTGATCAGTTTATTATATTAATAAAAGCAATATTAATTTTGGAACTATACGCAAATGTCTAACAAGCTTTCTTTAATGCGTATTAATTCGTTCTACAAATAGTTTAGACATCTCCGTTAAGACACTTCCTTGGAAATGAAGAAAAGTGCTAAGTTTGACGGCTTCACCAACTGTTTTCCCTCTTTTATTTATGAATTTTTTTAGAGAAAGTTTCTTTTGTTGGAGATTTTATTTCCAGACTTTTCAGGTTTTTTTCGGGGCTTTCATTCGTGAGAGCAACTCAGCGGAGAAGAGATTCGAAACGGCGGACGGACGCCGGCTATAAAATTAACAAAAAAATCGGCGAAATGGACGTAACTCACGGGGTTTGCTAGTCTATATATTAAAGGCGCTGAGCTTCAGCTTGACTTAGCTTTCGGCTGCCTCGAACCGGAACTAGAAACAGAAGTTAAACCTGTTTCATTTGGTTGCGCTTTTTCACAAACTGCATTCCATAAATACAAGAACAGAATATGATAGAAGGCGTTAAGACAAATCGAAAGCACTCTGGCACTTAAAGTGCATTGAAAAGCGAATATTCATTTTCAAGGTACTGAATATTACTGAAAGTTTCTTAAAGTTTCCAAATGTTCGTTTGCGAATATTTGCGCCTCACATCTCACACATCTCAGGCGTTGTCATGGCAACCATGACTTCACACTGTCACATTCTGCTATACTAGACTGAGTGATGTGAAGATATATACGATTCAGTTCCAACTACTTCAGTTCGTCTCGTCGCGTTGGAGGGAATGTTTAACATTGGAAAACTATCACTGTGAAATGTTCTTGTGTTTAAAACAATTACTCAGTTATTTGTTTTTCCCGTAGCATTTCACCTATTTTCATGACCACGAGCCGCTACTGATAAAACATTATTTTCTTGCGAAACATTAAAAAAAACTAAACTAAATATCTTATCAATTTATCGTATTCTTGATATCAGTGAAAGGACAGATGAAATCCCATCAACTTTTAGTACACCACAATTAAATTAAAAAGTTGAAGTAAGACTGCATTTTTCCTACATTTTCTGTTGAATGAATGAAGGAGAGGGGGGAGAAGGTTGCAATTTTGTTATTTTGCTTTGGGTGCCGAATAACCTAGTCTCGGCCCTGCTTACTTTATTTGCTTATACGTACCTTACGCAGAGTTTTCCCTGCTTATACATATCTCACGCTCCGCCTTATTGTTATACTAAGAACAATCTAGTAACAATTGTTTTCTGTTTGAAACTTCTTTATGGCCAAGTTTAGTTATGTTCATATTTAACTTGATCTAATCTGTATTTTACAAATTTTTCTTTTTCGTTGCCTATACATACGTACCCCACGCCGAGTTGTCACACCACTTACTTTTTAGGAGAAATCTAGCAACAATTTTTGTTTCTATTTGAGATTGTTTGAAAACTTTGTTTGGACGATGTCTTCGTTTTAATTAATCTAATTTGAATATCGCAAAACTTATTTTCTTCACCTCTACGTAATCTACGTCGAGGTATCACATAGCTTACTTTTTATGAGAAATACAGTAACATTTGTTTTTCTGTTAGCGATATTTTATGATTAAAAGTTTGATAATGTTTGTGTTTTGCTTAATCTAGTGTCGATTTCGCAAAGCACACCGGTTTTTGCTTTTACGTACCCCAACCTACTTATCACACCACTTACTTTCAGCGAGAAATACAGTGACAATTTTTTTTCTGTTTGAAATTTTTTGACTAATTGTTGGAAAAATTGAATTTTGCTAATATTTCTGCTTTGCTTATTTTAATCTGAATTTTGTAAGGCTTACTGTCTTTGCTTATACGTACCTAACGTACTTCAGGCCGAGTCTGAAAGCCATTACAACGTTTTTCTCCGCCAAAATTTTTTTTGGCGAATAAATTTTAATAATAATTTGTCTTTACTGAATCTGCTTTTGCCTTCCCAAAACTAAAGTTGCTACTGTCTAGGTGCCCCATGCCCACTTCTCATGTCATTTCCCTGCCAAGAGAAATAAACTTATCTGGTTTATTTAAAAATTGCAAAATTTTAATTATTGTTAATTTTAGCTAATTTGAAGTAGATATTTTTCGGTACACTTATTATGCTGAGTGGTGACGTGATCATCTTGTCAAGAAAAATAAAATAGTTTAATACATTTTTTGTATTTTGTACGAGCTAAATAATTTTTATTTTTATTTAATCCAATGTAAATTCCGGCTCTGTAATACCGGAATCCTATAACGAGCATTCCATTATTTTTTTGCTTTTGTGGAAAACATAATTTTATCCGCTAAGCTAAATGAATTTTTTCTCCTGTCAACTAACAAAGACAGGGTTATTATCTGTTCCGGGGACAAAAAGTACCCCGGTAGCTAATGAAGCAAAATCATTCAATTTGCCGGTATTGTTCGCTTACACGTGTTTATGACGCGGTAATGATAAGGACGAAGTGATAATGGCATCGTCATTGCCAACTGCCCACAAACCAACACGGCCAACGTGTTATATTATTATACTATACCTTCTGAATAGCATGTTTATGGCGCTTTGGTGTTCTGGCATTGTGCGATATGACACAAAATGTATTGATTTATCAGGTTCTGTTTTGTAGCCTTTGCTGTGTAATGTGAAATCGAATGGCCTATAGCGGATTCCATTTTTGAGCCTTCACGAACATGAAACTGAACGTTTTGCTTATACATACACACGTGCGCTTGTTCTCTCGTTACCTTTGTATGGAGCTCAAAAGCTTTTGACCGTTGATTTAATATTCCCAGATGCTCAACAATTTCTCTGTTTAACCATTTTGTTTTACTGTTAACAGCACAAAACCGTGATTTTCTACTAGATTTTACGTATTCTCTTTGTGACGCTTAATTTCAGTGATAAATATAATTACACACTATAGGAGAATTAGGCGATTTTCAAACCTCAGTGAATTTGACATTACATTTAATCATATGTTCTTAACAACTCAGGCACCACAACTATTGTAATTAAGTTTGTACGAAAGGGGAGTTTAATAGGAGCGCCTTATTAATGGTATCGGTAAAGATAATTAATTACATAGCAAGCCTTGGGTCGTGCTTCAGTTGTGATAAAAGGCAAATTTTTTTCTTAAATCGTAAAATTTGGTGGGCTTAGGAAATAAACTGTGCTCGTACTGTTGGATAGTCACAATATAACCTTAGCCGTTAAGTCGTCTGTACGCCTTAATAATTTATTTATTTCAAAATATATTTTTTGTTATGTTTTCCGTATCCTTTTCCTACAAGTGCTTCATTTTTTAATTATTTAAGAATTAAAAAATATTGAAACTCCGCTATAGTCGGTCCCAAGCCTAATTGAGAGAGGTGGAGGGTAAACGGGCTGGTAAGACCTTACGGGGTAAAACTGACGTCGATAGGTTTTATAAATTAAATCTTAAGAACTGATGTGACGAAATATCAGTCAACTACCAGCAAATTCCACAAAAACAATGTAAGGTGGCCATTACGGCCTACCTCCTTAGTTTAACGTGGCGGCACCTAGCGTGAGCTTTGTCCGCCACGCCTCTCTTCGGGCCGGATCGAGATACGCTCAATCAGCGCGCCTACTCAAGTTAATAGCGATTCAACGAGAACAAGCTACCAGTCTTGACATCAGGCTACGAACCCTAAGTTACCACTAGTCGGGGGAGATTACTTAAATCTGGACTGATTCTGCAGATCAGTGCCCGAGCTGAAAACGCAGTTCATCCATCGAACCACACGAAGACGGACCCTAGCCTACATAGGCTTACCACTAATCCTCCACCGTGACCAAGACGAAGACTGCTATTATGGTACCAGTCAAAGAAGTGACTACTTGGACTTTTCGAAGCAAGCACGTGCCGAAAACAGTGCTAACCCTAGCAGTTTAGTTTACTCGCAATCCCAGTACTGGTCGACTACGCACCGCCCAGATGATATGACCGGTACTTTAACAGCGTCAGGTGTACCTAAGCACGAACCCTCTGGGTCGACACTTTGATAGTGGGCATGAGCAGGCAAAGTGCACCTCACTTCTAGGTGCGGCCCAAGTTCCTAATGCCAGCAGCCGCACCACTCCTTCCTGGAGCTCACTTTCACCTGGCTAAATCCCGGCCTCCAACCACCTGGTAAATCGCTCAGGCAAATTTATAACCCCTAGGGGTCGTGACCTAGTGACTCTGACACAGGCAAATTTATAGCCACGGCCAGGGAACAGAGATCCCGTTACAGAAGACGCGCTGCCGCTAAGGTATTAGGTACCCATACTATGGGCTAGCAACACCTCCCCTCGTGAAATCACTCACCCAGTTCTCCATGGTCCCAATTAAGGTGAACCTTAAACCTCTCCGAAAAGAAGTAGACGTACCAAGTTGAAATCATCGAAGTGACCGACCTTTTTACCGACCTGTGGATCCATCTTTGGATGTTCTTATCTTACTGGCTGCTATAGAAAGTATAGCTAGAAGTAAGGTATTGCCTATCGTTTTTTAGAATTTAGAGCAAATGCGACCTTTCATCTAAGTGTATTTTTCCTATACCTTAAAGAAATGTATTTTTATTATACACATTTTCGAATTGTTTTGATAATTTTCTAAAATTTCTAAATTTTGTAACAGTTTTCAAAATTTTTAAAGTTATCAGAAATATAAAACCAAACATTTTGAGAATTACGAAACTTTCGATAAAATATAATTCGGAAATTTTCAAAATTTTCAGATTTTAAAATACTAAAAGTTACAAAAATTAGAAACTAATGTACCTAACAGTTTGAATCAGAGCTTACGCGAGAAAAGTCTCGTGGCGGTTGCCCGTCGGATTTTCTTTTGGTAGCATTTTTACAAAAATTGAATTTTTTGACTTTATAGACGGAATCTGATGGAAGACTTTTTACCGCTGTTTGCTTTTAGTTGTTAATTTTCCCCCTACTATCCAATTTGTAGTGGACGAATTTTCTATTTGATGTCTGGTTTTACTTTAAATCTTAGTAAATCATTTAAAAGAAATCGATTGTCTTTCTGACAGAAAATTCGTATGGCTACTGACAGTACGGTAAGCAGCTGATAAGCCCACGGCTGTGATCATTCCCGCTGGAGTGCTAGGACTTAGTGCGTAAAACTGCGATACAAAACTACTTTTCAAAGTACAAATAAATTACCATAATGTAATTTAAAGGTACCATAAAGTTCACTGAAATGCCTTGTTTTGCGAAACAACTTCAGAATGGCTTAGATTTAATCGATTACCACTACAAGACTTACAAATTGAATAAAAACAAACATTATGTTAAGGGAATTATTTCAAAAGTATCATCATTGTTTAATATCTAAAAACACCGAAATTTTGATGAATCCAACAATAAATATCAGCGCGCACAGAGGGAAAAGGGAAAATTCTGCTGATATTATGTTAACGTTGGTAGTTATTTTTCAGATAAACCCACAAAGAGAAACCAACAGATGTAGCGTCGGGAGATGTAGTCGGCCACTCAATGTGCCATCTCTATCCGATTCACGTATTCGGATTTAACCGACGTGTAATCTATAATGAAGAGAAGCAACATTTTGTTGAAACCAGGTTTTCCTTTAACTTAATAATATAAGTTTGAAAAAATTAATTAGGTGCAATGAAAAACAGGCAAATGATAGAGATTAGTTACGAAATTGGAATCTTTATTACAATTTTCCATCATTTATTTGCAAAATTGTATCAGAATTATTTTCTAATCGTTTTTGTAGAGGTTATGCTTTATAGGGATAAAGTTTTGTGTTTATTTAAAACGATGAGTTGTTTATTTTCGTTTATTGCACGACTTGTTTTATAAATATCTTCGGCGTGTCAAATTTTTCTAAATTTACTATCAGTTTTACTTACTCGAGACTGTCTAATGGAATTGTGATTTAGATGCAACATTTTCATTCTGTTTTAAAAGCGTGTTTTTCATCTTGAACGTTTTCTTCTCCTTCTTTACCTGTTTGAAGTGCGTTAAAATGTGAAATAACCTTAAGGTAATAAGTCGATATTGCTCCATTAAAAACGGTATGCTGTCGGGAATTTACAAATTGAACTCTTTTGCTCGAAGCAAATTGGTTCATAAAGTGCACGTAACATTTAGTTATGCATTGTAGTTAATTTAAATGCAAGCAGTTTGTTGCAGCATTAGCCCCGGCCAAGCCCCGCAAGTCCCCAGCAAGCTTAAGCGTTAATTTTCAAGGGGTCCAAGTACTAAGCCATGTAAATCGAGGAAATTCCATTCCGGCACTTGAATTGTCCTGAACAAATACATTTCTGTCATTTTAACGTTATTCTCAAAGTTTATACAGGCCAAGTTGAACTCTGACCGTTGACCACGATATTTCGGTAAATTGAAATAACGAATCTAGAAGTTTTCGCTGTTGTATTTGTTATTCATGTGTGCTTGGGAAGTTGGAACACTGCCCACTTGTATTCATTATAATAGTGGAACGTCGTTCCATCCAACCTTGTCTTGGGCTCCTCCGGGCTCCGGTGTAGAAGAAAATGGAAAATTATGGGGCAAATGAAAACAACTACTGCACCAGAAAGCGTATGGCCTGCAAAATTCAATCCACGAACCCCAAACTGAATTGTAATTCCGAAATGCTTAGAATTCGACGTCCAATTCAATGAAGTTACCACTTATGCCATGCATGATGGGTTTTGTGTGTCTCAAGAATTTCCAACGACTTTTATCTAAATCATACATTTTAAATAATTGATGCAATTTTTTTGCTTTACAAACTCGACAAAAGAATAACGATTTTGGATTAACTGGAAGGATTTAGAAACATTAAAGTTTCCCATTGTAATTCAAAAAAAAAGTGTTATTTTTCCATTAGGATTAAAATCTGTTACGACTCATTAATATTACAACTTCTTTCTATTTTGTTGTTCCGTACTGCAAATTCTTGCAAATGAAAACACCAAAAGCCGTCGAAACGCAAATGCTGACAAAAAAGCAGTTCTGTGATTAAGTCGACGTGTACGTTTCCCCAGACTTTTCCTTGTGAGTGTAATAAAGAGGACAATTCGGCGTAAAGCGAGTTTTCTAAGCGGACAGATAATGCAGCCGACAGATCTGCTTTATGTTAATCAGATTACGAATTAAGTAAAGCTAGGAAATAAAGTGTAGTTTGATTGGCGCCCAGGATTTCACCGAATTTACATTAAAGTTGGTCGCTTCGGTTTGCAGGATTAAAGTTATTTTAATTTTATTCCCGTTTTCCTAAAGTAATTATAAATTTGCATGGATGATGTGAATACAAACTTCTGGAATTTATGTTCTTAAAAGTTGCGGTCTTTTTTTGTATTCGTATACTTGAAAGCAAATATTGGACCTTAAATTAATTTGGATTTATGTAAAGCGAGAGAAGATTTGATAAAATTAAAATACTTTTGGAACAATCTAATTGAAAATACAGAAAAATCCCTGAAATATTGCATAACCGCCTGAATATCCGGTTTATAAATCGCTCTAAATTATCGCTGCAATTTAAATTTCTGTTGATTTGTTTTAAATTGCACGTAGCAACAAATTGTACCGTTTTTGTGTTTGATTTCGTGTACGTGTTATAACTACAAAAAAAATTGAAAGAAATCCACATATCAGTAACAATAGCTGAAAGTAAAACAACCTCACTAACACACCTAATGACCAGAAATTAAATTAATAAATTTAGTAATAGTCAAATCCTACGAGTAACTATCGAAAAACTTAAAAATTCTTAATAAGAAACTTGCAAAAACTGTTATCTCACGAAAAAAATCGTTTCATAATCTTGAAAATAAGTTTTAAGCACAGACCATTTGAAACAGTTAAAGTATTAAAAATTATATTTTATTAATAAGTTCTGGCTTTACTTCGTTGAAATTCATTTTATTTTATTGTAAATAAAACAATTTTTAACTTCAACAAGTTTTTTATTTCAGCCTTATACGTATTTCGACATGTTGACATGTCATTATCAAAGGCAAGATTAAAGGTAAACACTTGGTATTGCTATAGGAACAATAAATCTTCACAACTTGATCTTGGTTTTCTATATCTGCGTCCAGATGACATGATGTCTCATTCCAAAACATCTAATAACGGTAAATTTAAGAGATCAATTTGTTCATTCATTAAAAGTACGGATTTTAAATGTTTATGAATTTCAAATGCTTCTAGTATATCTAATCTACGTTTATCATCAGAAAAGGGTAAAAAATTTATAGGGAGCTTAGTTTGAACATTGGCCGAGTGTACACGTGTAACCAAGCCGCTCCAGCTTTTCAAAGTAAAAACGAGATTTTTCGCCGTTCAAAAAGACAATTTTAGTGCAGTTCGCTCCTAGAGTGAACATCAAAATCAGTTTAGTGAATTAATACCTTTGGTTCAATGTAACAGGTAAAACAGGTAAAAACCTAGCGCGTTACGAAGGTTCTTTGTTTGGCCAGAGCAAAGCAGGTGCATTTGAGTGTTTAGTGTGCTAGTTCTCAAAAACAATCAAACAAAGAAGCAAGCGTTACTTGCAAGGTAAAGTGGAACACCTGTATTACCTGCTCATCTAACAACAGGTGAAAGAAAACCGGTTAAGCAGAAAGCACTCAAAGATAAGTACTTAATAGGCTAGTCAAGTAGATATAAATACTTTGTAGAAAACATATAGATCTATATGTTTTAGATTGATGTAGATCAGATGTGCATAGATATAAAGCAACTAAAAATAATTGTAAGAAGTAGATACTTTAATTTTATTAGCGCAGTCGGTTATGCAATAGAGCAGATTCTTGCCTAAACGTGGCAAGCGCGAACACAAACAAATTCCTGGAATATGATCGCCAAACTCAAGGGTCTTAGAGCAGGTAGTATACTTCTAAGAAAGGGCCCTTATAGCCGGATATAGGCAGAAAGGATCGCTTACAATTTAAACAAGTCATTTTAACTAAAAACTAGAATTCTTTTGCATAAGCCGGGCCTATTGAATTTTAAATCAAGGGTTAACACACGAACAAAAACTGGGCACCAATACAGTAAAATAATTTTCCAACAACTTCAAGTATTTTGTTAAACGACAGCAGGCAATTTAACGTAGTTTTTATCAATGTAATTTTTAATTTGATTTATTGGTTTAATTAATTATTGATACTGGCATAGAAAATTGTCTTTTCTAGTATTAGGTTTGAGCTAAGAGTTACTTATAATATAATCTGAAGTAGTTATAAATACCTAACCTTTAGAAATGTTATACATTAAATGGAAAAGCGGAATATAAGGGGTGTACGATTATGTGTATGTAATTTTAAATAACGTTTTGAGAGTAATAGTTTGGATTCAAATTAGAGAACGCAAATTAGGTTGGTTCCGATATCTAACATTAAGGTCTGATGTCAATCAGAACTAGTAGTATTAGAAGGTGCGTAAACATATACACGGAAGTGTACACACCAGCAAATCAACGGAAATCATCAGAAGCAGGAAACACAATACCTACCATGGAACAGGAACAGTATATACGGACAGACACAAATTGACAGTGCGGAAAATCCCAGGAGATGGAAACTATTTATTCGCCTCAATAGCAGACCAAAACACAAATGTCACAGCAACGCGAGAACAGCTCAAAAAAGAAGCTTTTATCTTCAGGAAAAAAATTGTGTCATACATCACAGAAAACCCACAAAAATTCCAATTGCAACTGGAGGGAAATGTAAGAAACTTGGCTCCGCGCTACGACCATCTAGCACATACCTACGGCCCAGCACTACAAACAGAAGCCTACTTAGAAGACCTAGGGAAAGAAGAATTTTGGGGAGGAGCCGAATCAATAGCAGCAGCAGCAGAAATACTGAAGGCGTCAATAGAAATACACTCCGGTAGACAACAATCAACCACCCAGGGCAATAAGAAGCCAAAGATGAAAATAAATCCATAGGAAGCAGGAATGGAACGCCAAATATGAGCATGCTAGACCAAAGAATAGTATTAATTAGTTTATTAGCTATTAGGAAATTAAGATATTTTAAATCTGTAATCTTAGAACAATAGATATGTGTGAAATAAGAACAATGTGAAACTTTGATACCAAAGTTTATTAAGTTAAAATGCGTAATCGCATAACGGTCTTGGTTACGTACTCAAAAACCCCATTGATGCGTAGCTTACTAACTACCCGGTGTTGCAGCAGCAGTGTCTTGCGGTATGCATTGCAGACATACTAACGCGGTTCAACACCCCACCCAATCCCACCTATCACATAAAATCCTACCCACCTACTGGCATGGGGTGGGCCTGGCGTAATCCAGGATCGACCCTCGAGTCAGCTCCATGTCAGATGATGATGATGATGATGATGATGATGAGAAAAGGGTAAAAAATTTATAGTATTATTAGTGTCATTGTGATTGTCATGTCAATAAAGTACATTTTTTAGCATTATTTTAAATATTCAAAATAAATTTGGCTTCCAACTGTATTTGTATTCTTGTAGCCGAAGTTCGAGTTTAAACGATATATGAGTGATGACTTACTGGCTGACATAACGTTAAGCGTGGTTATATGTTAGTAGTCTGGTCTTATATAGTAAATGTGTTGGAAATAAAATTTTTTTGCGAATTTACAAGAAAACAGGCAACCGGTATAGCTTTTATAAATATGAGCAATAACGAAGCACTTGCAAATGTATATAACACAATGAGCAAAACACCTGTTAGTTGTTATATTTTTAAAAGCGTTTTCGTATAAACGTTATAGCCCCAAGAAGTACTATAAGATCATATGGTTAAATTAAATTTACTGACATTTGTGTATTTTTCAAATACACTTAATTCAAAATTAAAATCTTCAATGGTGGCGGTTCTGTTTGGTCACTTTCCATGGAGATTGCTCGCTCGCTACTTTACTTTTGCAGCTTTAACAACGCACATGGGATTATTGTAGTTAAAAATTAAAAAAATGCGAAGGTTTTTATTAGAAAATAACCAATAATTTTGATTTTTCTGTAATTGATTTCTCGGGATTATAAAACTAAATACGGAAGGAAAACATTATCCGACAAAAATTAGCTAGAAAGGGCGGAAATAATCCCCCTAAACACTGCTCTACCTTAAAATTAAGTTGTGAACGTAATTTTACTATCACTCATGAGTAGTACAGCTTAAACATAATTTTTTTATCGGCCCCTGTTTATTCAATAAAAAGGTTAATTTTCAAAAATTCATAGAAGACGTCACAGAAAAATTACCGGATTGAAATACAAACCAAATTGTAGCTTATTTCTGGTTCTATTAACCTATAAAACTTTAAAAAAAATCGTGTTGCTATTTTTTTAGTAATATTTGTTTGAATATGTCATCAATCTCGAAATTTAATTTTACTTCAAGGTTTTAGTAGTTCTAAAAACACGCTTGGTTTGTAACATTGTGTACCCTTAAGGCATTTTTAATATCAAATTTCAGTCCGATCTAATAACTCGCTTTTGGGTAAACAGGTGCTAAGACTAAAATTTTCAAAAATTCTAAGAAAGTGTTACAAAGAAATTAGCCGGCTGGGACATGAATTAAATTGTACCCCATTTTTAACGCTATAAGCTAAAAAAAATAGAATTTGAGCCAGTTTTTGAGCAGCATGTTTTTTAATTTCCACAATTTTTAAATATTTTCTACAGCACAGTTTATATGCGTTCAAATATTCTCGTCCATGGTATTATTGTATCCCTCTGGAACTACTACTACACCAAATTTGATCCGGATCTGTCTACTCGATTTTTAGCAATAAGGCGATAAAACGATTATAAAGTCAAAACCTTAAAAAATCGTAGCGTCGCCATTTTGAAGCTAGAAAATATAAAAAAAAGCGTTTTGCCTTAAAGTTTACTATAGTCAGATTCTGTTTTCAGATTTTAAAAATTCGTTTTCCGTACTACCAAAAAACATGTTTAACTTCCGCTTCCAGCTTCAGATTTTGTAAAAGCTTTTATTCTCAATAAATTTTTGATACGCTCCCACATTCGGAAGCTCATCCAAATTGAAAAAAGACCGAGGTAATTCTTTACATTTTTTTAAATTTAATTTTTTAAATATTTATTTCATTTTCAATAATAAAAAGTCTTTAAGCTATTTTCCAATTATTTAACATATAACAAACAAAATTATTTGGATAATGTCTATTATTAAAATCTGCTTACATTTAAAATGAAAAAGAACATTCCTTTCAAGCACAAAGCGACCTAATAACAAATAAAGCTTACAACAAACGCAAAAAAAGATTTTCACCCGGGTTAATTTGTATTTACCCGAGACGTTTTAGAAACAATCTTTCTCGTTGGAGTATTTTCTATGTTAAGTTATTTCACATGCAATGCGCTATAATAATTTTTGTGTATGCACAAAAGTAGTAGAATACAGAATCTGTAGGATTACAGTCAGGCGATCAAGATGGCCAACCTACAGAATCCCCTCGACTAAACCAGCGATTGGAAAATTGTCGTTTAAATAGTTTTTAACTTGTCTTCGCACTTGACGCACCATCGTGTTGCAGCCACATTGTTTGTCTAATAATGAGAAAAACACCGTTTACTCAAATCGATAAATCGTCCCTTGAAATATAAAGATATCATTTTCTATCTAATCTTGCCGGAAGCAGAAAGGGAGCCAAAGAGGTATTTAATTATTTGTTTTTATGTTGGCTGTAGACAGACCGGATGGTGTGGGGATTTGTTTCTACCAATTTTTGTAAAATATGAAAATTAATTATTCAACTTGTTGTGAATATTATGATATGCCTATGCAAAATTTTATGACTGAAAAAATTTTAAGCGGTGGCTGTGGTTTTTAGATATCTAAAAAAAAACTGAAAATATTAGTTTTGGGTTTTATCCGTCGCTAACTTATTTATGAAAATTTTGATAAACTGCAGAAGCATTCTTAAAGCAATATTTTATTCTAAATATCGTGCAGAGTAAGCAGATTAGCGATACGGCGTTTCTAACTATACGAAAGCAAAATCTGATTTATTTTTTTAAATACGACTAAAATGTATTAGAACAAAGACGTTTATTACGATTACAATGATGTATCACACTTTATGGTTTCATTTCAAATTAAGGCAAAAAAATAAAAAAGGCTTGTAAATACTTATTTAGTTTATTTTTCTGGGTCAGCGGGTGGTCTAGTGATTAAAGTCCCAGGCTTTGAAACTAGACTCCCAACGGCAGTAGGTTCGAGTCCTCTGCCCGTCGGAAATTTTTCTGAAAAAGTTAAATTCGGCGTGTCCATGGATGGTATGTGTGGAGTGTTGGGTTGCATGCCTTTCAGGGGTGGGGCATGTTAGACCGGTGTATAGCGCAAGTCCGCTGAGCCCGGGTAAGAGGGTGGGATGGGAATCATGGAGTCGTGCTCACGCACGGCCTCATGATTCTTTAAAAAAAAGAAAAAGTTTATATTTCTAGAATTTATCATGTTAAAGTAAAAAAGGGGAACGTACGAACCAGGGAGTCTAATACAATTGATCACAGAAATAAAAAGATACAAGATACAGATTATTGCCCTACAGGAAACAAAACAAAAAGGGGCGGAAATAACTGAAATAGAGAATATGATCTTCTTTAAAAGTGGGGGCGAGGATAGAAAGTCGGGAACGGGTTTTATAGTGGATAATAGTTTTAAGGGCAAAGTAACGGCTTTTAGAGCAATATCGGAAATAATGTATGTTATAAGGATAAAGGGAAGAAAAAGGAATATAAGTATAATAAATGTGCATGCGCCTACGGAAGAGAAGGATGATGAGGAAAAAGACATTTTATGAACAATTGGCAGAAGAATATGATAAATTGCATAAGCATGATATAAAAATAGTCATTGGGGATTATAATGCTAAGGTAGGACAGGAGGAGAAGTATAGTAAGCACAGGGATACCAACGATAATGGGCAAAGAATGATAGGCTCCGCAGCAGAGAGAAGTATGGTTGTAAAAAGTACGCAAATGCAAAGGAAAAAGATACATAAAGAAACATGGGTATCGCCTGACGGCAAAACACGAAACCAAATAGACCATATACTAATAGAGAAGCAACACATGAATATGATTACAAACATTAAGAGTAGGAGAGGAGCTGAAAGCGGATCGGATCATTTGCTAGTAGTAATAACGGGAAAAAAGGTCCATCAGAAGATGGAGAAGGTGGAAAAAGCAAGAGCGGTAGTAAAAAGATACAATACAGAAGTTTTAAAGGAGGAAAAAACAAAGCAAAAATATAAGGAAACAATAAATACAGCATTACATAACCTAGTATCAATTACCGAAATAGATGAAATATGGGAGAATATGAAGGAAGTAATGGCGAAGGCAAATGCATTAGTTATACCCAGAAAAAACAAGAAGAAAAAAGCAAAACAATGGTTTGATGAGGAGTGTAAAATAAAATTCGAAAACTTAAAAAAGAAAAGGCAAAATAAAATATTGAAAAACAGCGAAAGGTGTAACCAAGAGTATAAGGAAGCAAGAAAAGAAATGAAGGAAACATGCAGAAGGAAGAAGAGGCGGTATAATGAAAAAGCATTGAGGGAGGTGCAAGAAAAATTTGAAAACAAAGAAATAAGGTCGTTTTATCAAGAAATAAAGAAAAGAGAAAAGGGATACCAAAGAAGAAGCAAATACATAAAGAATAAGCAGGAGGAACTGGTATGCGAGCCAGGAGAAATAGCGGTAATATGGAAAGACTACTTCGAGGAGCTCCTCAACGACAATACGCAAGAGGAGCAAGAAGAGACAAATATACAAGTGCAGAATGGAACGGAAGTCGAACAACCAAAAGAAGGGGAAATAGAGGAAATAATAAAAAGTTTAAAAAATAATAAAAGCCCAGGGGAAAGCGATATAACAGCAGAAATGTGGAAAAATGGAGGCAAAGCGTTAGAACAGGAGGTTTACAGACTTAGAATAGAAGAATAGAAGAATATGGGAGAAGGAAGAGATGCCGAGGGAATGGTCCAAAGCCCTGATAGTCCCAATATACAAGAAAGGGGATAAGCAAATATGTGCACACTACAGGGGGATTGCACTGTTAGATACCTGCTATAAAATCTTAGCTCAAGTGCTAAGAAAAAGGCTGAATGAGTGTGCCGAAGCAGTATTAGGAAAGTACCAGGCTGGTTTTAGAGGTAATAGATCAGTAACAGACCAGATTTTCGCTATTAAAGCATTGCAAGCTACTTGCTATGAGTATAAAGTGGACCTGTATGTAATGTTCATCGATTTTAAGCAAGCTTACGACAGGATCAAGAGAAGCAAACTATATGAAACCATGAATAGTTTAGGAACACCAAGTAAACTAACAAAATTAACAAGAATGACCTTAGAAAAATCGAGTAGTGCAGCAATATGGGAAGGGTATAACTCAGATGATTTCGAAATAAAGAAAAGGCTCAGACAAGGAGACCCAGTATCTACTGTGCTATTCAACCTAGTACTCGAAGAAATAATTAGAAAAAGTGGGATTAAAAGGGAGGGAACGATATTCAACAATGAGCATCAATGTATGGCCTTCGCGGATGATGTGCTTCTGATGGCAAAATCAGAAGAAGAATTAAAGAAAATATTCAAAAAATTGGAGGTAACAGCAAAAGAAGTAGGTCTAAATACTAAAACAAGGATATACAGGACAGTGCTTCGACCAACGGTAACTTATGCATGCGAGACTTGGGTTTTGAAACAATCGGAAAGGGACCTATTGAACAGATGGGAGAGAAAGGTTTTGAGGTCCATATATGGTGGGACGAGAACAGAAGAGGTTTGGACAAGAAAGACAAATAAGGAAATACAAGAATTATATAAGGAACCTAGGATATCGGTATATGGTAAATCACAAAGAATTCTGTGGTTAGGACACGTGCAATGATTACAAAGAGGGAGAATGCTCAAGATGGTCTTGTATAGGAAGCCAATAGGTAAAAGAAGAAAGGGAAGACCACGAAAGAGATGGTTGGAACAGGCGCAAGAAGACCTAAATGCGATAGGAGTTGCAAACTGGAGGTTAAAAGCGGCAAATAGAAGGGAATGGAAAGAAATTATAAATAAATTGATAAGAAATGTCATGTAGAAGTAATTATGTAATTATGTAAAAAAAATAGTGTATAATGCCCTAGGCCTTCATGGCCTGCAGAGCAAAATAAATAAATAAAGTAAAAAAATATAGCAGATTTTGCGATAGTCGATAATTAAAAAACTACTGCGATAACGATACTCGATACTTTTCTAGAAATGTATCACGATACGGATACTCCAAAAATATCACCATACTTTTACCACGATACTTCCGACACTGTCTAAAACGATGATAAAATTCAATAATTTAGAGCCACAGTGCTCAACCTAGGGGGTCCTTGAACAATCTAAAGGAGAAGGGGGGGCACCACGAAAACTGGAAAAAATCTTTGTCCGATTGCAATACTTTCTTGATGAGAAAGTAAAAGTACAGGGATCTTAACACAAAATACTAGCAATTTAATTATGATTTTATGACTTTGAAAAAGAAAATTATGACTATTTTATGGCTTTACCGTTCAACTGCATTTTTATAATATGCATATTATATTGTTTACATTGTTAATATACAAAAACAAGCAACTTGGCTATTTTTGACATTATCAATTATAAATTTTGTTTTGCAGTACCTGCAGAACCCATTATAAACATTGTTTACATCTGCTATATATAACCCATTGAAACTCCTCCTCCTACACTTTCTTGTATTGTACTTTCCCTAGCATCGCACTAGGCAGTTTAAGCTACGTTACAATGTACATTTGCATTTTGTCACAGTCGTTTGTGTCTACCCGACCAGTACCGGCCGCTATTGTCCCGACCGGTACCGGCTGCCACTGGCCGGTACTTTGTTGCAATTGCATCATTATATTCTGTATGTTAGCATTTTATCTTCACAAGCCTAGCTTGCACAAGGTTTTGAGACCTACGTTATCGCTGGTTCGAATCCCCGCCCCGGCAATATAGAGAATATAATGATGCAACCGCAACAAAGTACCGATCAGGCCAGTGGCAGCCGGTACCGGTCGGGTACACACAGCATGTGAATTATACCATCACAACTAAATACGTTATTTACTATCCAATAATATTCAAAGATTTTTATAAGAAATATTATTCTTCTCTGAAATACATTGGGCGTTTTTTCAGTGAAAAAAAAAATGTAAAAAATATAATTAAGCTGTTTTAGCCATTATTGCTTTTATAATACAGAATTATTACCCAAGCAGATTTTTGTCAATTGTATTTTCTTGCAAGGTATGCAATAAAAATAGCATACACTTGTTTTTACATAAAATTTTGATTGACAAGTAACTGGATAAACTTCGCCCAAATATTTTAACTAACAATGTTAAATATTAGAATAAGTCATCGACCACAAAAAATCCTTATCGAACAGTGGTATAAATTTAGAATTTTTAGGACTTCAAAATACATTTAAGGACAATTATAGGACAATTGGCGATTTTTTATAAATTTTAGGATTTGCAGGATTTTTAAAACAACTGGAATCTCTGTAAGTTAATATAATTAATAAGAATATCATAATCATACTAGAAATATTTTAATACTTGTTAAAATGAAAAGAAGATATTTTTCTGTCTTTAAAAACCATACAAACGTTGCCATTGATTCTAAGTTTTCCTGTTCATTAAAAGCTATTAAATCATATTTCATACTGCATCAAAAAACTATTTAGTTAAAGAAATGTATCGTTTAAGTTCTCGTAGCACGGAAAAACTAGATAAATAATAAATACCAGACAATTTTTGTCTGTAACATCCACATTAAGAACCACGTAAAGTGACACAGAAATGAAGGCTCCGCCGTCGCTACGTCAAAAGGCAATCAGCAAAACGACCTTATCGACTGATGCCTGGACGAATATTATTTTACGGCTTCTTTGATGCCGAATTTATAACCCATAAAACTGATAGGTTTAATTCAAATTTTTAGTATGTAGCAGTTTGAACCTTATAAGAAATTTATTGTCAAAGGTCTGAATTATTTGTCACCTAAAGAAGGGTTGAATAGGTTATTCACATTTATGTATAGGTAAATTCCTATGCAATATCCTAAAGTATTAGGCACATATATTCTCTTACCTTTTTTTCTCGTAGATGAAATTTCCAACGAAAAGCGGCACCATTACTTCTCCTTAGGAAAGTCCTTCAAGTCTACCAACACTTTGGAAAGTTTTACGACACGTCAAGTTAAAGCCACCACTAAAAGTATTTTTGCATTAGGCTAAAGAAGAGCACAGAAGAAGTTTTTTTGATTAAACAATTACACGACCAATTTCTTTTGGTTACTTTGGCACGAGTCCAGGAGGCTATAAAGGAATGCTCGTAAATTCCAAATAAAAACGATAATTAAATAACACGCACCAGAATCATAATTACTGAATAGTTTGGCAGCTAGCCAGCCTTAACCTATGTTTGCTTAATAAATTACCAATTTTCAATAAATTATCGCATGCACAAAGTAAACGCGAACTGACTTTTATAATACGTGCCCAATCTTGAGAAGAAGAAGAAAAAGAACAATCCCGCCTGATTGCATTAACAAGCCCAGATTATAGGCATTAATCGGTATTATTTGTTTTGAGCAACTAATTAGAACAACAATTGTTGCTGGAAACAAATAACACCCTTGAGATTTCGAACCTAAGGCCTCTTAGAAGTTTTAAAAGTCGAAACTAAGTTGCTACTGTAGTAAACTTCGTGATACTGCAGTAAGGTCCCGAGGGAGCCGGAAAGACTTCATCTACCCTTGCTGTTAATTAAATATGTTAAATACGTTTTTGAACGGATCAAACGGCCTTGTTGGCAAACGCTGCGGAACACTTAGTAAAAAATTTTCACCGTTTAAATAGTGCGGGTAAGTGCCAAAGTTACCTGAAAGTATCCTCGTAATAAAAAAAAGTTGATCTGACGGATTAAATCCAGAACCGGCAGAAGGTTCAAAAGATGTTTTTCTTTACATTTAAGCATTCAAATAATATTTAATTTATTTATAAAGAATATAGAAAAGCAAGAAATTGACCGAAACGACTTTAAAGTGAAAACAAGAATAGACAGCAACGTCGAGGTGAAATAAAAGTATTTGTAATTTAGTACCCCGAAATAATTATTTGTTTTTTATAACTAAATACACAGATTAAAAATTTTAAATTGAAAATTTTAAGGGCGCAATGGCAATCTTGTAGGATAAAATAACATTTCAAGATATTGATAAATAATTTTGCTATTTGCTGTAAACATTAAGAATGTGTTAATTTTTTTAATTTTAATTTTATGACTTCGAATAAGAATAAGTGCTAGAAAACAGAAAATTAATGCCTTTTTGACCCTTAGTATAGTATTTGACGAAATAACCTTCAGTTCACATTACAAATTTATTTTTATATCACAAAAAATTCAAAGAGTACACTGTACCGACTGTGAATACTGTAATAATGGTTATATAGGTCAAACGAAACAAAAACTGCTAATTACAAAAGCAACAGCTACCTAAACATACAAAATATTTAATGGCAAAATTATTGCCACAAAAAATCGTTTATAGCTTAAAACAAAATGATTGAAAATGTAAATTAGCTCAAAATATTCGAAAAGCTATTTTTTGCACGTTTTTTAATTAAAGAGTAATTTCCAAAAAAGAGGTGAAATTCATCATTTTACCTTGGTGCTGTTTCGTAAATACAACAAAGTTTAGTTCGTTTTTCATTTAATTAAACTCACTGTCTTTAATTTACAATGTTCGTTGTGTGCTATCAGAATCGGGCCCGGTTTACTTTCTAAAAGGCCAATTTTCTCAAATTTTTAAAAACAATCAACCCAGAAGTTTTCTGTTCAGTGTCGCGACCACCAACTATAATAGCCGCAAAGGATAGTTCTTAACATAACCTAACTTCTGTAGATTCCACGAGGTGAACATGAGCGAAATTGCGAGTAAACACTACGCGTCATGCTATCCTTACAGATACTGACTGTCACCAGTTATCCTCGGCAGGATAACTGAAGACGCAAGCGCAAAATCAGGACTTGTCGCTCTGAAAACGACATAATACACATGCGCTCGCACGCCCCGTCTCTATTTTTTTAGTGGAAAACGCTGAAAGATGTAGCTATGAACTTGTAAAAGGAGCTTTTCAAAACACTATTGTTGTCGTGAAGAAAACAAATTTTAAATTGTTTTTGTCTGTTACGTCTGGCGCCTTTGATGAGAAAAATGGCAGTTAAATTATTTTTGTTACAAGTTTTGTTTGTTTGTTAATTTTCTCATTTAATAGCTTGATTTTGTTATATTAATTCGGTAGTAGATCTTAAAAATATTGAAGTACAATCCAAAATACTACGAAGTATTGACAAATGGCGAATACTGTATTTTTGGCATTTGGCATTTTTATCATACAAAATTCCAGACACTTTTTCCTTCTCGAACACTTCATCTTCGCACGTTTCGTCCTCGGGCATTTCGTCTTGGAATATTTTGTCCTCATCTTTTCATTCTAATACATTCATCTATAAATGAAAACGTTTGAAGGCAGAACGTCCGCAAACGAAAAGTCTAGAAAGGCTTGACGAAATGGTGGAGGAAACATTCAAGGACGAAACTATTTTGAATTTTTGTTCTCAAATACTTCGTCATTTGACATTTTATTTTCGAACACGTCGTTGTTCTCGAAGATTTCGTCTCCAATAATTTCGTCTTAGCTTTTTTAGTCTCGAGCAATTCATTCTGGGACACTTCGTTTCTGGTCATTTTGTCCTAAGACGTTTTGTCCGAGGGTACTTCGAGCATATTGTCCTTGGATACTTCGTTCTCGAAAATTCTATGCTGGCTTATTCATGATCAACATTTCAACATCGCATACGTTTCAACGTTTCAAACTATTTGTGCTCGAACATTTCGTGCTCGAACATTTTGTGCTCAAAAATTTCGTTTTTGAAAATTTCTCTTTAAATATTTTGTCCACGAAGCTTTTGGCTTGAATTTACCATAGAATATTTCGTTCTCAAACATTTCGTGCTCGAACATTTTAATTTTGAACATAATGTCGCCGGATATTTCATTCTGCAACATTTTGTCTTCAGATATTTCGCATTTGCATATTTGGTTCCGGAAATTATGTTCTAACTTTTTTGACTACAAGGTTTTCGTGGTTGGTACTTCACTATTGAATAATTGGTCCTCGAACATTTACTGTTTAAACATTTTCTCCTTAAAGATTATGTCTTCGGACATTTTATTCTCTATGAATTTATCTTCTGTGATATTTCTTTGGTCTTTGGATATTTTACCTTTAGAAACTTGGTCCTGTTGTTTTTGTCCCCACCTTCCTTGAACATTTTATGCTCAAAAAAATAGTACTTGAATATTTCGTCTTCGGATATTTAATTCTCTATCACATCGTGTTCAGACATTTTGTCTAAATGTTCTCCAACATTTTTTCCTTTCAACACTTTGTTCTCAAACTTATCGTGCTTTCCTTGTCCAACAATTTGTTCTCGAAATGTCATCGTCGAACATTCCGTGCTTGAACATTTCGACCTCAAACATTTTGTGCTCGAAAGTTACATCATCCAACATTTTGTCCCTGTCAACGACGTAAATAATAAGCAAACAAGTCAAACATTTTGTGCTTGAATTTTCTTCTGTAACATTTGGCCCCAAACATTCCGTGGTCGAACATTTTATCCACGAACATTTTTGAGCTCGCGGGTTTCGACTTCGATCATTTTGTGCTGTAAAATTATTTTTAAAATTTTGTCTTCAAATATTTTGTCCTTAAACATTTAACCCTCGAACATTTCGTCGTAGAACATTTACTGCTGGCGCATTTCGACCTTGAACATTTTGTGCTGGAAAATTACATCCTTCAACATTTTGTCTTCGAAAATATCGCTCTTCAGCATTGTCCTGAACATTTCATTCTCGAACATTTTGTCCTTAAATATTTCGTCCTCGAACATTATTCGTCCTCCAACATTTTGTTCTCCTAACATTTTCTTCTCAAACATTTTGTTCTCGAAATTTCGTCATTAACCATTCGGTGCTTGAATATTTAGTCCTCGAACGTTTCGTGCTCAAAAATTGTATCTTCTAACATTTTTTCCTCCAATATTTTGTGCTTGAACATTTCGTCCTCAAACATTTTGTGCTCGAAAATTACATCATCCAACATTTTGTTCCTGTCAACGACGTAAATAATAAGCAAACAAGTCAAACATTTTGTGCTTGAATTTTCTTCTCTAACATTTGTCCCCAAACATTCCGTGGTCGAACATTTTGTTCTCGAACATTTCGTGCTCGAATATTCTGTTCTCTAACATTTAATCCACGAACATTTTGAGCTCGCGGGTTTCGACCTCGATCATTTTGTGCTGAAAAATTATATTTAAAATTTAACTTTGAATATTTTGTCCTCAAACATTTAACCCTCGAACATTTCGTCGTAGAACATTTACTGCTGGCGCATTTCGACCTTGAACATTTTGTGCTGGAAAATTACATCCTTCAACATTTTGTCTTCGAAAATATCGCTCTTCAGCATTGTCCTGAACATTTCATTCTCGAACATTTTGTCCTTAAATATTTCGTCCTCGAACATTATTCGTCCTCCAACATTTTGTTCTCCTAACATTTTCTTCTCAAACATTTTGTTCTCGAAATTTCGTCATTAACCATTCGGTGCTTGAATATTTAGTCCTCGAACGTTTCGTGCTCAAAAATTGTATCTTCTAACATTTTTTCCTCCAATATTTTGTGCTTGAACATTTCGTCCTCAAACATTTTGTGCTCGAAAATTACATCATCCAACATTTTGTTCCTGTCAACGACGTAAATAATAAGCAAACAAGTCAAACATTTTGTGCTTGAATTTTCTTCTCTAACATTTGTCCCCAAACATTCCGTGGTCGAACATTTTGTTCTCGAACATTTCGTGCTCGAATATTCTGTTCTCTAACATTTAATCCACGAACATTTTGAGCTCGCGGGTTTCGACCTCGATCATTTTGTGCTGAAAAATTATATTTAAAATTTAACTTTGAATATTTTGTCCTCAAACATTTAATCCTCGAACATTTCGTCGTAGAACATTTACTGCTCACGCGTTTCGACCTTGAACATTTTGTGCTGGAAAATTACATCCTTCAACATTTTGTTTTCGAAAATATCGCCCTTTAGCATTGTCCTGAATATTTCATTCTCGAACATTTTGTCCTTAAATATTTCGTCCTCGAACATTATTCGTCCTCCAACATTTTGTTCTCCTAACATTTTCTTTTCAAACATTTTGTTCTCGAAATTTCGTCGTTAACCATTCGGTGCTTGAATATTTAGTCCTCGAACGTTTCGTGCTCAAAAATTGTATCTTCTAACATTTTTTCCTCCAATATTTTGTGCTTGAACATTTCGTCCTCAAACATTTTGTGCTCGAAAATTACATCATCCAACATTTTGTTCCTGTCAACGACGTAAATAATAAGCAAACAAGTCAAACATTTTGTGCTTGAATTTTCTTCTCTAATATTTGCCCCCAAACATTCCGTGGTCGAATATTTCGTGCTCGAATATTCTGTTCTCTAGCATTTAATCCACGAACATTTTGAGCTCGCGGGTTTCGACCTCGATCATTTTGTGCCGAAAAATTATATTTAAAATTTTGTCTTTAAATATTTTGTCCTCAAACATTTAACCCTCGAACATTTCGTCGTAGAACATTTACTGCTCGCGCCTTTTCAACCTTAGAACATTCTGTGCTGAAATATTACATCCTCCAACATTTTGTCGTCAAAAATATCGCCCTTCAGCATTGTTCTGAACATTTTGTTCTGAAATATTTCGTCCTCCAACATTTTGTTTTCCCAACATTTTCTCCTCAAACATTTTCTGCTCAAACATTTCCTTCTCTAACATTTTGTCCTCGAAATTTCGTTGTCAAGCACTCCGTGCTCGAATATTTAGTCTTCGAACGTTTAGTGCTCGAAAATTGTATCCTCCAACATTTTGTCCTCCAATATTTTATGCTTGAACATTTTCTCCTCTAACATTTTGTTGTGGAAATTTTGTATTCAAATATTCCATGCTCGAACATTTCGTGCTCGAATATTTCGTTGTCTAACATTTCGTCGTCGAACATTTTATGCATGAACATTATGTTCTCGAACATTTTGTACTCGAAACTTTCGTCTTTCAGCATTTTGCCTTAGAAAATTTCGCCTTTCAACGTTTTGTCCCCAAACATTTTGTGCTCGAACATTTCATTCATTGAACATTTTGTCCTAAGATATTTCGTCTTTAGTTATTTCGCTTTCGCTAAATTTGTTTATCGCTGTGAAATTCAATTGTAGAACATCTGAAGGTTTGATAACGAAATATTTAAATGTTCAATGACAAATAAGTACTAAGCAATTTTAAAACGATGAAATGGTTTTGTAAACGAGAAATGCCAAGAAAGTGGCAAAATGTTCAACATAGCTTTCGTTATCTGTTCTGTTTATTGATACGAAACAAACGATATGAAAAAGTGGTTTGTTTGATGAGTTCCTTCATAATAAACCATTAAAATATTTTTCACAACGGTGAACTTGAATATCGCAATGAAATAAAGGGATAATTTTGCTGTCGTCGTTGTAATTATAAATTTTTAATCTTCGCGAACAAATTAAATAGGTATAGTGCAGTTTTTTCTCTAACAGGCTTAGCGTTTTTGAATGAAATGTGCTTTTCGTTATTCAGTAATTAATGTATAACTCGAAAATAAAAGTTCCAAAACTACACGAACATAGTCGGCCATTTAAAGCGACCAAGTTTTTTCCTGTCATTCATTCTTCTATTGTGTCTGCTGCCTCCGGTCTACTATTGCAATTGCAAATTTAGCTTTCTGCAGCACACGTTCCCCGTCTGTTCGCGAAATGTTGGTTTCAAAAGCAATGAAAGGTAGGTACAACAAAGGCGGCTTAGAGAAACGAGGAAGTAATTCAACCGTACTGAAAGTTTTTCTTATTTAATGAAGGGGGTTTATTCGAGGAAAATATAAAGGACCAATTCCATTTCTATTTTGCGTTCGAAATTGGATGCACAACGATAAGGTTCTTCTTCTCCTGATCGGCATTCGTTGCAGGGAGCCAATATATTGTAGAAATATTGCTTCTCTAGTAAACAGCGTCTTTATTATCGGAACAAAATTCTTTCTCCCTCCGTGGAAAGAAAATGAACTCCCCGTTGTTCTGCAGATGAAAACCTCATTGTCAGCGCAAGCTCATTTTCCACAAAATCAAAAAAATATGCCCTGGACGCAACACAACTCTGCAAATTATTATGTAAGGTAAAAAATGGATCGGACGCTTCTGGTTTTGATATGATTTTATTTAAGAATTGACTTTCTAAACATGTTCTCATAATTAACATTATTTAATGCTGTGAAATATATTTACATTTGATTATATGTTACAAACACAGATTAGTTAAATAACAGTTTTGAAATTAATTGCCAAATTAAAAGTTTATGCTAAAAGAAATAAACTGAAAACTAAAGAAAATTTCTTGTAGTTCTTAAATACTAAACGTAAAATATTCAATGCAAAAATTCTACATGAAATGGTGAATATTTAATACTCTACAAGCTACACATGGTATGACTTTTTACAGCTAACAATGTATATTTACAGCAATAATATTATACCCCTTATTTTAAATGACAATAAACAGTTAATTAATAAATTAATAAAAATTAGTATGTAATAGTAAGTGTGCACTAATTTAAGAAATCAAAAAAATATTCATTTTTGTATGTTTTTTGCGAGGAAATTGCTAATATCGCAATCTTTTCCATCTCCATTTTTAAACAAAAATGTTTTAATAATTGTTACAATATTATCGTTGCAATAATTAGTAAAACGTTTATAAAGAAAGTTGTTTAGACCTGAATAAAATAGGAATTACTTGGGGGAGAAACTGGAATTAAATTGAAATATTTTATTTATTTAAATCTTTGTTTTTTTTATAAATAGATCCTCTTTGGTACATGAAAATTTCCAAATGATAAGCTCTTCAAATTTTATTAAACATAAAATATTAGACCTTTTTTTAGTTTACCTTGAAATAATATTTTAATTTATTTGTTACTTGTAGTATGTGTTGCCTATACTAGGAACATTACTTTTGTCCGACACTGTACATAAGCACGTTCCATCTTCACAAAAATTACTATTCTTTATTTTGAACGCCACTTGATATTTATTTACACGCGAAACTTAGAGCACTTAGTACTTACGTCTGACACTGTTACAGGTTAAGCCACCACTTACTGTATCAACAAATATTTTCTAAGCTATTAGAGGTACTGAAAAAATTTAGTGAAAGTTTTTCAGGACCTAGAACCAGAAGTAACTGACTGTTTGATATAAAATGTTGGTCAGTGGGGTGTTATCTCCGATAACAACAAAGGCGTAGAGGGACGCGATTTTTTTTTAAATAAGAGAAATGAAAGCTTCAATCTTGAAATATCGGCTTTTAAATTTCGAAACTATTTAATTTCAGAATGTCGATCTAGTCTCAAAATTTCGACTGATAATATTGAAATTTTTTACTTTATAGTCTCAAACTTTCGACTTTATATTTTCGAAATTTCAACTTTCTAATCCTAAACTTTTCTATTTTTTTATTAGAAATTTCGACTTTATATTATCGAAATTTCAACTTTCTAATCTCAAACTTTTAACTCTTTTATTTAAAAATTCGACTTTATAATTTAGAATTTCGACTTTTTAATCTGGAGTGTTGGACTTTATTATCTCCAAATTTTGACAGTATAATTTCAAACTTTCGTTTTTTAATCTTGAGTTTATAATCTTTCTAATCTCAAAGTATTTAATTTTCAATCTCGAAATTTCAACTTTCTAAGTTCAGAATTTCGACTTGTTAGTCTTGAAATTGCGACTGTATAATAACTAAATTTTTTACTTTATAGTCTCAAACTTTCGACTTTATATTTTAGAAATTTCAACTTTCTAATCCTAAACTTTTCTATTTTTTATTAGAAATTTCGACTTTATATTATCGAAATTTCAACTTTCTAATCTCAAATTTTGACTCTTTTATTTAAAAATTCGACTTTATAATTTAGAATTTCGACTTTTTAATCTGGAGTGTTGGACTTTATTATCTCCAAATTTTGACAGTATAATTTCAAACTTTCGTTTTTTAATCTTGAGTTTATAATCTTTCTAATCTCAAAGTATTTAATTTTCAATCTCGAAATTTCAACTTTCTAAGTTCAGAATTTCGACTTGTTAGTCTTGAAATTGCGACTGTATGATAACTAAATTTTTTACTTTATAGTCTCAAACTTTCGACTTTATATTTTCGAAATTTCAAAGTTCTAATCCTAAACTTTTCTATTTTTTTATTAGAAATTTCGACTTTATATTATCGAAATTTTGACTTTCTAATCTCAAACTTTTGACTCTTTTATTTAAAAATTCGACTTTATAATATCAGAATTTCGACTTTTTAATCTGCAGTGTTGGACTTTATTATCTCCAAATTTTGACTGTATAATTTCAAACTTTCGTTTTTTTAATCTCGAGTTTATAATCTTTATAATCTCAAAGTATTTAATTTTCAATCTCGAAATTTCAACTTTCTAAGTTCAGAATTTCGACTTGTTAGTCTTGAAATTGCGACTGTATAATAACTAAATTTTTTACTTTATAGTCTCAAACTTTCGACTTTATATTTTAGAAATTTCAACTTTCTAATCCTAAACTTTTCTATTTTTTTATTAGAAATTTCGACTTTATATTATCGAAATTTTGACTTTCTAATCTCAAACTATTGACTCTTTTATTTAAAAATTCGACTTTATAATATCAGAATTTCGACTTTTTAATCTGGAGTTTAGGACTTTATTATCTCCAAATTTTGACTGTATAATTTCAAAATTCGATTTTTTTTTAATCTCGAGTTTATAATCTTTATAATCTCAAAGTTTTTAATTTTTAATCTCGAAATTTCAACTTTCTAAGTTCAGAATTTCGACGTAGTCTTGAAATTGCGACTGTATAATATCGAAATTTTTTACTTTATAGTCTCAAACTTTCGACTTTATATTTTCGAAATTTCAACTTTCTAATCTTAAACTTTTGACTTTTTCATTTAAAAATTCGACTTTATAATATCAGAATTTCGACTTTTTAATCTGGAGTGTTGGACTTTATTGTCTCCAAATTTTGACTGTATAATTTCAAAATTCGATTTTTTTTAATCTCGAGTTTATAATCTTTATAATCTCAAAGTATTTAATTTTCAATCTCGAAATTTCAACTTTCTAAATTCAGAATTTCGACTTGTTAGTCTTGAAATTGCGACTGTATAATAACTAAATTTTTTACTTTATAGTCTCAAACTTTCGACTTTATATTTTCGAAATTTCAACTTTCTAATCCTAAACTTTTCTATTTTTTTATTAGAAATTTAGACTTTATATTATCGAAATTTTGACTTTCTAATCTCAAACTGTTGACTCTTTTATTTAAAAATTCGACTTTATAATATCAGAATTTCGACTTTTTAATCTGGAGTTTAGGACTTTATTATCTCCAAATTTTGACTGTATAATTTCAAAATTCGATTTTTTTTAATCTCGAGTTTATAATCTTTATAATCTCAAAGTTATTAATTTTCAATCTCGAAATTTCAACTATTTAAGTTCAGAATTTCGACTTGCTAGTCTTGCAATTGCGACTTTATAATAACTAAATTTTTTACTTTATAGTCTCAAACTTTCGACTTTATATTTTCGAAATTTCAACTTTCTAATCCTAAACTTTTCTATTTTTTTATTAGAAATTTCGACTTTATATTATCTAAATTCTGACTTTCTAATCTCAAGTTTTAATCTGGAGTGTTGGACTTTATTATCTCCAAATTTTGACTGTATAATTTCAAAATTCGATTTTTTTAAATCTCGAGTTTCTAATCTTTATAATCTCAAGTTTTTAATTTTTAATCTAGAAGTTTCAACTTTCTAAGTTCAGAATTTCGACTTAGTCTTGAAATTGCGACTTTATAATATCGAAATTTTTTACTTTATAGTCTCAAACTTTAATTTTATATTTTCGAAATTTCCACTTTCTAATTCTAAACTTTTCCATTTTTTTATTAGAAATTTCGACTTTATATTATCGAAGTTTCGACTTTTTAATCTCGAATTTTGAACTTTATTATCACGACATTTTGACTTTATAATTTCCAACTTTCGACTTTTCAATCTCGAATTTTGAACTTTATAATCTCAAAACTTTTAATATATAATCTCAAAGTTTCGAGTTTTTAATCTAGAATTTTGCACTTTATATTCTTAAAATTGTAACTTTTAAATCACGTAATATCGACCATCTAATCTCCAAATTTCTACAGTATAACCTCGTAACTTCGACTTCTCAATCTTCTCAAATTTCGCATTTTTAATCTCAAAAGTGCGACTTTATAGTCTCCTAATTTAAATTTTATATTCTTGAAATTTCAATTTTATTTTCAAGCATTGACTTTCTAAACTCAACCTTTAGATTTTTTTGTGAAATCTCGAATTATGAATTATATATCCTTTCAAATTTTTTACTTTATCTCAAAATTTTATTTATCATCTCCAAATTTCGACTTTCCAATCTTAAATCTTTCTACTTTTTAATCTCAAAATTTCAGTTGTATAAACACAAAATTTCGACTTTTTAAATCGAAATTTTAAATTTATAATCACGAAATTTTGACCAACTATTCTTGAAATTTCTACTTTGTAACCTTAAAATTTCGACTTTTGAATCTCAAAGTTTCTTATTTTCAATAGTGAAATTTCAGCTTCTTAATATCGAAAGTTCGACTGTTTAAGTTCAAAATTTCGACTTTATCATCTCGAAATCACGACTTTTCAATCTTAAAATTTCGGCTTTTCAATCTCAAAATTTCGAATGTATAATTTCAAAAATTTTACTTAATAATTTTAATATTTCGACTTTCAATTCTCGAAATTTCGACTTTATAATTTCGAACTTTCGACTTTTCGTTCTGAAACTATGGACTTTACAATCTCGTAATTTTTAGTTGATAACTAATTTAATTTTTATCTCTAAATTTTCACTCTATAATCTCCAAAAATTTTGACGTAATAAAATAAAAATTTCCATTTTTAATCTCAAAATTTAGACTTAGTCAAAACTTTTTAATTTCAAAATTTCGATTACATAACATCCAAATTTCGACGTTCTGATCTTGACATTTCGTCTTTATAATATACGAATTTCTGCTATATCTCAAAATTTCGACATTTTAATCTCGAATTATTGGCTTCATAATCTCCAAATTTTGACTTAATAGTCTCAGAATTTCAAGTTATTTTTAATCTTGAAGTTTGAACTCTATAATCTTTAATTTACATAAATACTAAAGTTCAAGTTTCGAAATTTTGACTTTACAGTTTTGAAATTTAGTTTTAATAATTTTACCACTTCGACTCTTTTAATCTCAAAATTTCCCGTTTATAATTTCGAAATTTCGATTTCATAATTTCAGAGTTTCGAACTTTAAAGAGCGGCCGTAGCTCAATGGTAAGAGCGCGGGCTACCAATTTTAACTTTTTAATCGCGAATTTTGGGGTTTATAATTTTCAAATTTCGACTTTATAAGTTTGATATTGCGACTTTTTAATCTCAAAATTTCGAAAATTTGAAATTATTTAAACAAAGTTTCAAGGTTTAAAACGAGTTAATCCGACATTGAAGAGTCAAAATTTCGAAATTATAAAATCGACATTACGAGATTATAAAGCCAAAATTATTGAAATAAAAAAATCAAAATTTCGAGATGTTAAAGCGAAATTAAGAGCTTTTCAGTGTGTCAGGTTTTTTATTTTATATTTAAGGAAAAAAGAGCCTGGTACTTCTTACGTTGTTGCAGATAACATCCTAACAAGTTCGCATTTTTTAATGGTTTATTGAATCTAAAACTCCCACAAAACAACTTGTCTGAACTATTAAAAGATACTACTAAATGTTGGTCTATCATGAGGTATCAACATTATGGTGCTCCAGCTCACTATTACCAACATGCAAAATAAATGGATGGCCACCACGCTCTCCAGATTTTACATCAATATAATTTTTCTGTGAGACGCAGCACAAAAAGTAATACGTTATCTTGCGCTTACAAAAAAAGAAGAACATTTAAAGTTGAATTTATATTAATCAGCCGTTCGACAAGCTGGCATAAGAAAATATTTCAGCAACTCCTGGTTGCAGTACGTCGCATCGCGTCGCACTGAAATGTTTTCAGTTACTCTACTCGTTTGCAAGATAATAGTGAGGCAATATCTAATGACGCACCCTGTATAAACAAGTGCGAATTTAAATGTTAAGTTTTCCAATGATCAAAAAGTGTTTTACATCAAAATAATTAATTCCCATTTTAACGTTAACTTTACATCGACTTCTACTAGTTAAATAACATTATTTATAATATAAATGGTGATTTTGGTTCTGTATAAGTCTAAAATTAGGGGTATTAATCTGAACTTGACTGTATCTCCCCGTTGGAGCGGGGGCAAATGTGGACAAAACATTTTGCGGGAAACCTTTTGAACTGTCAAGAGTGTAGGGAGCCAAAGTAGAGCCAATAAATTTTCCAACTTTGTCGCTGTTGAAACTATGTTCACTTATTTGTACAACTTTCTGCTGGTCATGAATATTTTCAAAAAGTTCAACTTTTTGCACGGGAATACTTTGAGTTTGTATGTTATTGTGCAGAACCAAGTAGGGATTTATTTGCAGTTGATTCTCGTAATCCGGCGTCGGGGCGACCCTAGGCGTAGCGGGAGTAACTATTAATTGCACTAAATTCCTGTCTTTCAGTCTTGAAACTGAAATCCTGTCGTCGTGGGGAGAGTAAAGAGGAAGCTGAGGAGATGTCCCGTAGTCTTCGCCGTAAAGGGGCAATTGCGTTTGCAAATTTGAGTCGGTCGGGTAATCTTCATAAACGTAATCGTAGTGTCCGGGTCTGGCTTTTATTCGGTTTTGAGCGATTTGTATCGGACGAATTTGCTGGGTCTGTATGTGCTCAGATGGATACGCTTTAGGGTTAGAATTCTCATTTTCCGCATATTTTACATCCGCTTTGTAACCATTCTTGTCAGCTACGTACGACACTATTTGCAACCGGCCATCTGGCAACTTTACCCTGTATTCTCCATTCGTTGCCTTTGAATTTTGTTGCTGAACGTGGGAGAAATCGTCCCCGGAAAGGTGATCTCTTACTTTGTAGGAGAACGCGTACGCCTTCTTGTACTGAAACATTTTAATTAACGGTACTAATTAAAAACTCATTAATTTAGAATATCTAAGCTTCATGCATGCAGACCACCTGAGATGACAAGGTAAAGGTCTTAATTTCCCCTTCGAAAATGCAAGCAAGGAGCGTTTAAGAGTGTTTTACAACATCCTGCTAACATTTGAAATATTAAGAGCAACGTTTAAAACTAATTATCGGAAATGAATGGTAACCACAAAATAACTTTACAAATTAACAAAGCGCAAAATGTAGAATTAAAAAAAGAAAGCTGTTCAAAATTAAACATACTTCGACCCCATATTTTGGTGACAAATCAGAAACAAATGCTAAAATTATAAACAAAACAAATAAATATAAAGTAAGTTTTAAAACAACTAAAAACATTTTAAACTCTTTGTTTAATGCAAAATCAAAAACAGATAATTTGTTAAAATCGGGCATTTACAAATTAAATTGTTCGCATTGTAATTCGGTTTACATAGGCCAGACAATTAGAAATTTTAATATTAAGAATTAAGAGCAAGTACGTTGTTACAAATACAATTACGCTGAAAACTCACTAGAACACAATCATTCAATGACATCTAATAACACTATTAAATGTTTACCCTTTTGTGATGATAAACATAAATTAGATATACTAGAAGCTTTTGAAATTCACAAACTGTACTGTTAATGAACGAGCAAATTGATCTCTTAAATTCACCTCCATTAAACATTTTGGAATAAGAAATCAAGTCATCTGCATACAACTACCGAGATCAAGTCGCCAAGTTTTCTTGTTGCTACAACAACACTAGCTGTTTACTTTTAATATTACCTTTGATAATTTCATGAAAACATGCCGAAATACGTATAAGGTTAAAATAAATAAATATTGTTGAAGTAGTATTAGTTATTTATGTTACTAGTGGGATAAAGACATTGTTATAACACGAGTTTGAAAGTTGCACGACGAGGTCATAGACCGAGTCGTGTAATAAAACGAGTGCCATAATAATGCATTATCCCCCGTGTGACATACAAAGTTTTATCTACGACTGCTTAAAAATTGTAAAAATCGATTTTTGGTTTTGCTTGAAATGATATTTCGTATTATTTATTTGCAAATGTTAAGTCACTTTTAATATACTTCTATTCTAAAATCAAAAGAACGAGATGTAATAGATTTGTTTAATACTATGGCAACCAGCCAGTTTTTTTATAAATAAAGCTTCAGTTTTGCTTGTATAATGAACTTTATTACCTAACGCAAATGAATAACATAACATCGCTATGATTTTTAGCAATGACACAATTAAGCACTAGGGTTTAAAAAAATGTTGGCTTATCGCACTACTCGTAATGACATTACGAGTGGCAAAATGTTACGACGATTCTGAATATTATAGTCACTGTTGAGGCTACCACAATATGATATACTTTCAAAACTTTTGAATATACAGAGTATTTCAAGACATATAAGACAGGCTTATAACTCAATTACTATGCAAGATACAGAAAAATTTTAAAAATTAAAATTTTCTAAAATTGAGCACTAAAATAAGATATCTTGACAATTTATTCTCCCAAAACCCGATAACAAATATAAACAATTTAGAAGCATTATTAAACTTTTGTTCAATATACAAATAGTTATTTAAGTAACAAGGAATGTAAAGACGTAATAACATTCGAGGTAGGTAAATACGAGCCGAGGCGAAGCCGAGGCTTGTGGCCTGCCGAGAATGTTAATAGTCGATACATTCCGTGTTACTTATTAAATTTTTCACGCTACCGGCAATGTAAGTAGGCCTACAGGTCGAAATTTAATCATATTTTTAAAAGTTCGTTTTGACAGCTGTCATCGGAATTATTTTTTAAAAAGCCCCATTATTCTAAGTTGTCTGTACTTGTTACCATATCAACGAACAGTTAAAATCAACGTTATTTTCCTAGGAATGTAAGTGACACTATTAAGTTCCGTCGTCAAGGGTAACTAGTACACGAATGTTATCATCCATTTACAATCCCTGTAGCTATGGATGTAAGGCCTACTTACATTGCCGGTAGCGTGAAAAATATATTAATTTTGTAAATTCTGTTTAATAATTTAATTCCTTTGTATTTTCATATATTTCTGCTGTAGGGAAGTATTGTATTCACGATAATATTTGATTTTAAGATTTTGCGTGTGTTGGTTGCGGTCTGGGCTGGTTCTTATTCAACTTTTATTGACTTGCTGAATATGTTTTGTTAATAACGTTCCGTCCAACTTTTTTTGAAAAATTATAATTTGCAGACTTCACTGATAAAAGCTGCACAGGCCGCATTTCCACACAATAAACAAACCATTTTTGTTAAATGTTAGTCAAGACCACGTGCTGTACTGTATAGATATTTTATAGTTGAAAATGTTATTCTGCAACGCAACGGTGCAAAATAATTCTAACTAAAATATGTCATAAGTCGTTTCTTTTTATTAATTAAATAAATTTTTCACGCTACCGGCAGTGTAAGTAGGCCTTACATCCATAGCTACAGGGATCGTAAGTGGCTGATAACATTCGTGTACTAGTTACCCTTGACGACGGAACTTAATAGTGTCACTTACGTTCCTAGGAAAATAATGTTGATTTTAACTGTTCGTTGATATGGTAACAAACACAGACAACTTAGAATAATGGAGCTTTTAAAAAATAATTCCGATGACAGCTGTCAAAACGAACTTTTAAAAATATGATTAAATTTCTACCTGTAGGCCTACTTATATTGCCGGTAGCGTGAAAAATTTAATAAGTAACACGGAATGTATCGACTAATAACATCCTCGGCAGGCGACAAGCTTCGGCTCCGCCTCAGCTCGTATTCGCCTACCTCGGATGTTATTACGTCCTTACATTCCTTGATACTTAAATAACTATAATTAAACACCCTCTATATTTTTACGTAGTTATATAGTGTTTTTGGCGCTCTATAAATTTTATTCACAAATGATTATACGTAAAACTAACATTTTCTGAAAAAAATAAAATTTTAAGAAAAAACCGAGTATTTAAAAACAATTTTCATGTTGACATCCTGGTCCCGTACAACTTTATTTAAAACCGTTGCATAATAATTGAGTTATAAGCCTACTCGCACGTCCTGGGACACCCTGTATAAGAAGTAAACATTTTCACCTTCCTCGCTATACGTAATACAACTATAGAAAGGTATTGTTATCGTCAAAATTTCGGAAGGTTAAATGTTGACGGATATGCGCGTTTTAGGACCCAATAATACCAAAAAAACAAGTTTCGCCTTATCATAAAACCATATGTTTCTTGCAAAATATAAGTGGGGGTGAGGAGAGTTGCTCTATTTTAATATATAGACCTGCTTGAAAAAAAAGCTCAGATTTGTATTCTACGCATGTCGAATAGCCTATCTGCGCAAGCGCGATTGTTCCACCACCTCTTGGTAATTTTTCAAGTTAATCTGATGTATTTGGTACCCCACCTACGATTACCGTAGTTAATTTTTAAAAAATAGGTTTATTTTATCATAAAGTAATTAATTATGGTACTAGTACCGTAAAGATGCCTTGGTTGCCATAATATTAAATATTATTGTACAATTTAACAACAAATTGCTTGCAACTACAATTTACCAGATCTCATAAAAACAGATAACTCTTGCAAAAAATAAGGGACAGGTCGGGATGCTCTACTTTAATATAGACACGCTCAGAAAAGAACCTTAGATTCGTATTCTACACATGACAAACCGGCGAGCTGCGTAAGCCCGATCTTTCGACCACCCTCCCAGTGACTCCCACCACTGATTTTGTATTTTGCAAAAATATAGGAAATTTGACTTTAAAATCAGCGTGAGCATGTTAAATAACAATAGGAACAACATTTCATTAAGTAACAGAACTGAGCAGTTTAATTAGATAACCGCAAAAATTACCAAATTAGAATTTTAGATGTCAACGAATAAACAGTATTTGCAATTATTGCAAAAATTTTCAAATTTGTTTATAATTTTCCGAGGGGTAAATTGCGGGCTAAAATTTGTACACCGACTTCCCCTTAGTAAAGGACTTCCCCAACTTCCCCCGAACTTCCTTCGGACTTCCCCGACTTCTTCCGGACTTCTCCGATTTCCCCCTGACTTTCCCGACTTCCCCGATACTTCCTCTAACGTGTACATCAGACTTTCCCTGCGGTTTACCACTCGTAATTTTTAAAGTATTGCAAAATTTCCAATAATTTTCAGAATTTCTAAACATTTTCAAAATTTTGATATTTATAAAAATAACCGAAGTTTTCAAATAACAAAACGTTAAGATTATAAAATATTCAAAAGTTTTGAATATTTTTAAAAATTTCCAAAAATTAATTAAAAGAAATAAAGGAGGGAACTGTGTGGTAGCATGACATTTTAAGTATATGAAAGTCTTCACAAAATACCTGTAACATTTTTTCATCTAAATTATTGCAAAATTTAGCATGTATCTTAAAAAAACACGTTTGTTATATAAATTTGAGGCTAGTGTAATTAAATATTATAATTAGCATTCGTGTGCTCAAATGTAGAGGAAGTACATCATTATAAATATTCATAAAGTAACAGTGCAACGTTATCCGGTACTACTTAAAATTGTCTTTCATAATAATTCCCTGAGACCTGCAAATAAGCAATCTCATAAAAACAGATAACTCTTGCAAAAAAATAGGGGCCGGGGCCTTTAATATAGAACCGCTCGGAAAAGAACCTTAGATTCGTATTCTGCACCTGTCAAACATCCGAACTGCGCAAGCCCGATCTTCCGACCCCCCCCCCCCCCCCCCCCCGCCCTCCAGTCACTCTCACTACTGATTTTGTATTTTACAAAAATATAGGAAATTTGACTTTAAAATCGGCGTGAACATGTTAAATAACAATAGGCACAACTATTCATTGAGAAACAGAACTGAGCAGTTTAATTAAATAATAGCAAAAAATGACCAAATTAGAGTTTTAGATTTCAACAAATAAACAGTACTTAAATTTGTTTATAATTTTCCGAGGTGTAAATTGCAGGTTGTAACTTGTAAACCGACTTCTCCTTAGTGAAGGACTTCCTCCGGACTTCCCCAACTTCCCCCGAACTTCCTCCGGACTTCCCCGACTTCTTCCGAACTTCCCCGACTTCCCCCGGACTTTCCCGACTTCCCCGATACTTCCTCTAAAGTGTACACCAGACTTCTCCTGCGGTTTACCACTCAAAATTTTTGAAAATTTTCAAAATTCCCAAATATTTTTAAAATTTTGATAACTACTAAAGTAACCCAAGTTTTTAAATAAGAAAACGTTAAGGTTATAAAATATTCAAAAGTTTCGAATACTTATCGAAATTTTCTAAAATTTCATTAAATGCGAGGAAGGTTCCGTGGCGGTGGCATGACAGCTTTTTAAGTATATGAAAGCCTTCACAAAATACCTGTACAATTTTTTTTATTTAAATTGTTGCAAAATTTAGCAACGTATATCTTAAAAAAAACACGTTTGTTATATAAATTTAAGGCTAGCGTAATTAAATATTATAATTAGCATTTGTGTGCTAAAATCTAGAAGAAGCGCATCATTATAAATATTCATAAAGTAACAGTGCAACGTTATCCGGTATTACTTAAAATTGTCTTTCATAATAATTCCCTGAGACCTGCAAATAATGCAAATAAGCAATTTCGCAAAACTAAAATAAAATTAACACAATGAAGCGCTGCAAATGATACTTAATTTCCATAACTCGAATTGCACAACGAATTGACCTCAACATCTGACCTCAGAAAAAATCGTGATGAATTCGCTCAACTAAATCAGTTTCGTTATTAAACTAAATCCGATGTAAATGCCTGACAAGGCATGACAGAATCTAATTTTTCTGTGTGTACATTCACAATTTCGAATCAGGCAAACACTTTTCGTTTTAAATTTAAGGAGAACAATGGCGTCGCGTCACGTTTTAGCACTTTCAACACTGCACACCGACTAAAATTAAAACAAACTAACATATTCATTAAAATTTACTTACATTAGAATACGTCGGGTTACCAACATCCGACGTGGAAGTTTTCTTGAGGATTTTGGCCGCGTGGGCTGTTAGGGCTTTCAGAGCTTGAGGGCTTGCATGGCTTTCCTGTAAAGAGCACATACTAATATCGTAAATAATTTTGCAGCTCACCTTCTTGCATTAAAATGGAAGATGTTTAGTGGCTACTGCAGTCATTTATTACCATAAATACGTAATGAAGGAGTGAAGGGTATTTCGAGGCCTGAAAAATTACTAAAGGGCTGTAAATTTATTTAACTTAGTTAGCGTGTCTGGGTTCCTGCATGAAGTTACTTATGTTTACCATACTCGATATATTAAATTTTAATTTAGGGATTTATGCGTAGTGAGTAGGCAGAGGAAAGCAAACTTTCCCTTGGGACATGTCGTCTTAAAATTTAATCCTTGCTACTCAACAAACAATAGGTTTAAAAAGCTTATTTTTGAAAACAAAGAATTGCTATTATGCGTTCGTAATAGGAATGTAAAATGTGAAATATTCATAAGTTGCCCATTTGAATATATGACGCTCGCCTTTTAATTCCCTTTGGTCCGAATTCGAGTTCCGGAAAGCACATTACAGTCACGTCACAGCCGGAGAACAAGAAGAATAATAGTCTAAACACGTGGTTGCTCCCCGGAAATGTGGGATATATGTAAACTTGGGACACGTCGTGCTTCTAGGATGTAATAATTCGCATGGAAATGCGACCCTGTTGTATTCCTTGATATGATTTTTAGTACTATCGTCAAATATTAAAGAATAGGGACGTTCTTATTACGTCGGTGCCTCTATTTGTCCGCAGTTTCGTTAAATATTCAACGAATCTGCCCAGAATTGTTGCATATACACACCCCTTTAACACGCAAATCAAAACATGGTTGTGCTGCCCTTTTGTTAACACTGTCCTTTGATAAACTGATTTTTCCTCACTATTTAAGTAATGTTTGCTATTATTGTGTAATTGTAATATTTCTTGATCATAAGTGTCACATTAATTATAACAAGCCATATAAAGTAATTTAAAACAAACTTTATTTACGATAAATACACCAGAACAAATCTTAACATATTTTCCATTTAAGTAAAATCGGTCATTTGGCACAAATTACGTTATAATTATAGGAGCCAACAAAATTTCTGCATTTCTTTAAAACGTTCAATATTTCAAAGTATTTGAAAATATTCTGCCATTTGATAGAAACAAAACTTAATATTCTATAAAATTTATAAAAACTAGGGACAATTCTGTAATTTTATAAAAACAACCTGCAATAGCTGGGAAATTAAACGTTTAGGCTTCTGCCATTTACTCTTAACAATGGAACAATTTTAAAAAATTCTCCCATGTAGTAAAACAATTCAATACATTTACGAATTAAAAGTTCGGAGGAATTCTACGATTTGGCGTAAAAATTCCACATACTCTTTAAAATTTGAAAGTTGCAAAAAATTGCAATAGCTCAGAATTAAAAAAAAATTAATTAATAATTCCGCCATTTGCATTGCAAGACTTTTCTGTGATTTGGCAAAAAATTTAAATTTTCGATTCTGTGGTTTTATAATTAAATATTAAGGATTTTGCCATTTGCAATGCAATACTCCTAAAAATAGAAGAATTTAGAAAAATATTCCCATTTAGTAAAACAATTCAATACATCAAAGAATTATAAGTTCAGAAAAATTCAACGATGTGGTATAAAAATTACATATTCTGTAAAATTTAAAAGTTATGGACAACAAAAATTGCAGCAGCACAGAATTTAAAAATGAATTAATAATTCTGCCATTTGCATTGCAAGACATTTAGCAAAAAAAATTTAAAGTTTTAACTCCGCCTGCACTGTCTCGGGGTGGATTGAGTAGCCCTGAGCGGTGTTGCCGGTCCCAAGCCCGGACAAAGGAGGAGGGTTGGGGGGCAAGGTTAGCAGCCTACCTCCCGTAAAACCTTAACTTGCTCCTAGAACTATTACACCAGCCTCGGATGAAGGACGGACTCAACAATATGACAACATGGCCCGAAAACGGAAAAAGAAAGTATGGAAAAAGAACATAATACGGCTAGGATGCTGGAACATCACATCCTGGAACAACAAAGACCAGGAAATTATTCTAGAAATGGAAAAACATAAAATGGATATCTGTTTAATATCAGAAACAAAGAACAAAGGTAAAGGCAATACAAGGTACCAAAATCCTGTTCTACAGCAGAGTTGACAAGGGATCTAGAGCACACGCTCGAAAACAATATTGAAGATGTGAAGTATATAAACCACAACATAATGTATCTATCAAGTTAGCGGATGAAAAAATACACCTAATAAGCGTCTACGCACCAGATATAAATAAACCCGTAGAAGAAAGAGAAACGTTTTATGATGATTTGCAAGAGACATTAAACCATCTTCCAAACAAAGACAAAATATTTATCTTAGGCGACTTTAACGCTAGGGTCGGCAACAATATCATCCCCGGAATTATGCATAAATTTAATGAAGAAACAAGGAATGGAAATGGAGATATGTTAATATCGATATGTGCCCATAATGAGTTGCGAATAAATAATACGTATTTTGATCATAAAGACCAACACAAGTATACTTTTACAAACACCAGAGGCCAAAAGTCAATGATCGATTATGTAGTTACAAATAGGAAAGTACATCCTAGTCAGATACTCGACGTGCGCACGTTGTCATCTGCAAACGCCGGAACACCACACGGACTAGTGATATGCAAGCACCGAACATCTCGAATAATAACAAAAAAGAAGCAGCGTAACCCTGTATCTAAATTTAACATAGAGTCATTGAAGAATGATAGTACAAAAGACCTATATGAAAGGAGACTAAAAGAAAAAATCGCCCATAATGCCATTCTAGGGGAAGATAATGCTGAAACAGCCTGGCAGAAAATTAAAACTAATATAATAGACAGTGCCACAGAGGCCATAGGCTTACGAATAACTGACACAAATAGACCCAAAAATAACAAACCCTGGTTCACCCAGGAGATTAAAGAACTAGCGAAAGAAAAGAGAAACGCATACATAAAATATATTAATAATAGAACACCAGAGGAATGCGAGGCATATAAGGGTATCAGAAATAGAACAACTAACGAGATTAAACAACTTAAAAAACAATACTGGGAAAGGTTTTCGATGGAGATGGAGCATGACCTATACGGAGGGCAGAAAAAAGTGTGGAACATATTACGAAATAGAAAGAAGTTAGTTAATGAGGAAGTACAAGTAAACACCATAAAATAGAAGAGTGGGTAGCGCACTTTGAACATCTCTATGTCCATACAGAAACAAATAACGAAAAACGGGAAAACCGACCACCCTCTCCAACACAAGACGAAGATAATGACAAGATAACACTAGAAGGTCGCGGTAGGAAAGTTGAAAACACGAAAATCACCTGGAATCGACAACATCCCCAATGAACTGATCAAGTATGGGGGGAATGACATGCAGAAGGAGATGACGAATTTGTTTCAAAGGATCGAAAATACCGGATTAATACCTGCAGAATGGAGAACCAGCATAACTGTACCTATATACAAAAAGGGGCCAAAAAACAACCCTGCCAATTATAGAGGCATAACACTATTAACCTCAATACAAAAAATACTAACCAAAATTTTAGCAGAAAAACTTAATGATAAAGTAGTCATCTCCGAAGAACAGCAAGGATTCAGATCCAATAGATCCACAATTGACGCAATCTTCATTTTGCGGCAACTAATAGAAAAGTCTATAGAGTTTAACAAGCCTATGTTCATTTGCTTTGTAGATCTAAAACAGGCATTTGACAGAGTGCGACTAAACGATGTAACAACCCTGCTAGAACAAAAGAACATAAATAAGAAGTACATAAATATAATCAGAGAACTGAATAGTGCTAACAAAACCAGAATAAAAACTCACAACGGCCTAACACAAGAAATTAATGTACAAGCAGGTATCAGACAAGGTGATAGTCTAAGCCCATGTCTCTTTAACATTATGATGGACCAAATCATCAAAAGCGTAAATGAAGTAAACGCAGGATACACAATGGGTGACCGATCCATAAAAATTTTATGCTATGCCGACGATGCCACTCTTATGGCAGAGAATGAGGATGACCTACAGCGACTACTCCACAGATTTAAAATAACAGCTGGAAAATACAATATGCTCATATCCTGTGAAAAAACGCATTCTATGGTAATATCTAAAAACCCAATAAGATGTAAGCTCGTAATTGACGACCACATTATCCAACAGGTAATGAGTTTTAACTACCTGGGAGTGGACATATCAAGTGATAGATACTTAATGGATGAGGTAAGAAACCAGGCGAATAAAGCAGCAAGAATTGCGGGTTACCTCAGAGATATTATATGGCGAAACAAGTACATGAGCTCAGAGAGTAAGATCCGAATATACATATAAAACCTGCATCAGGCCTGTGCTTACTTATGCCGCAGATACAAGAACTGAAACAACACGAACAAAAAAAACATTGAGGGCAAATGAAATGAAGACATTGAGGACTATCAAAGGTGTGACGCTGAGAGACAGGATACGTAACAACACAATACTAAATGAATTAGAAGTACAGGATGTCGTAAGATGGACAAGAGCACGCCGTCGATATTGGAGAGAACACGTGGATAGGATGAGCCCAGAACGATTAGCTAAATGGGCTAAATCACAAAGGCCTAACACCAAACGCCCAGTAGGAAGACCACCAAAGCGATGGTGTGAAAGCTGGACATCGGAATCTCAAAGAAGGAAAGTGATAATAGAACAAACAGGACAAAGTCCTATTATAAGTGGAAGAAAGAAGAAGAAGAAAATTCTTTAATTTTATGAAAAAATTATAATAACTGAGAAATTAAAAATTGAAGATCTGTGATTTGGCAAAAATTTAAAAATTTTAAATTCTGTGGTTTTATAAAAAAATTATAATAAAAGAAATTAAATATTAAGGATTTGCCATTTGCAATGCAATACTTCTAAAAATAGAAGAATTCAGAAAAATATTCCCCTTTAGTAAACAATTCAATACATTAAAGGATTATAAGTTCAAAAAAATTCAACGATGTGGTATAAAATTTCATATTCTATAAAATTTAAAAGTTAAAGACAAAAAAAATAGCAATAGCACAGAATTTAAAAATGAATTAATATTTCTGCCATTTGCAATGTAAGACTATTCTGCCAGTTAGCAAAAACATTCCATACTCTATAAAATTTAAAGCTAGGAACGATTCTGTAATTTTGTAAAAAAAATGCAATTACGTAACGCTTCTGCCACTTGCAATTAAATGTTCTTAAAAATAAAAAAATTCAATACTTTTAATAATTAAAAGTTTGGACTAATTCCGCCATTTGCCACAAAATGACAATCCTATATAATATTTTAAAAGTTAGAAACAATTCTGTAATTTTTTTGTGCTACCAATCCAATATTATTAAAAATCAACGAATTTAGGAACTTTTTGCCATTTACTAAAAAGTTTCATACCTTTTAGAATTAACTGTTTGGAAAAAGTTTCCATTTGGCAAAAAAAATTATATACTTAAAATTTAAAAGCTAGAGACAAAAATAATTGCGTTTCCTCAGAATTGAGTTTCTGCCATTTGCAAAGCAATACTATTAAAAATTAAAGTATTCAGGAAAGTAAAAAGTTACATATTCTGTTATTTCGCAGAAAAGTTACATACCCTGCAAAATTTAAAAACTAGAAACAATTCTGTAATTTTATACAAAAACTTGCAATAGCTCGTCATTTAAAATTAATACTTCTGCCATTTACAATCCAATACTATTAAAAATAATAAAATTCAGAAAAGTTCTGTATTTCGTAAAAATGTCCACACGTCTAAGATTTGAAAGTTGGAAAAACATTATTTTCTGTGGTCGAAAAATTCGGCACTGTATAAAATTTTATGCTTTTCGCCATGCAATATTCTTAAAAATGGAATAATTCATGAAAATTCACCTCTTTAGTAAAACTATTCAATACCTTTAAGAATTAAAAGTTTGGAAAAATTCTGACATTTGGCAAAAACATTTCATGCTCTATATAATTTAGAGCTACGAACAAAAATTGGGATAGCATAGAAGTCGAAAATTAATACTTTTGCAATGCTGTTAAAAATGGTATAATTCAGGAAAATTCAGCCGTACCTTTATAAATTAAAAATTTGAAAAAATTCAGCCATTTGACAGAAAAGTTTTATACCAGCTAAGAAAAATTAAGTAATTGTAAAATGCGATAGCTCAATAATTGAAAATTACCTAAGGGTTCTGCTATTTGCAATGCAATATTCTTAAAAATGGAAAAATTCAAGATTATTCTGCCGTAGGTTAAAAAAAATGCTATATCTTTGGTAATTAACAGAGAAATTCTGCCATTTGGCAGAATAAAATCAATCCTTTATATATTTAAAAACTAGGGACAATTCTGTAAATACTTTTTTTTTAAATTGCGATAGCCAAAAATTTTAAAAATAGTACTTGTGCCATTTTCAATGCAATGCTATTAAAACTTAAGCAATACAGAAACAATTTGTCATCTACTAAAATGTTCCATACATTTACGAATGTACCAGTCAAAAAAATTCTGCCATTTGGCAAAACCATTCCATACTCTGTGTATAATTTAAAAACTGAAAACAATTCCGTGATTTTATACAGATTAAATGCGATAGCTTAGAAAATAGAGTAAGAAGTCAGAATAATTCTGCAAACTATTATAAAAATTCATTATCTTTAACAATTGAAAGTTGCGAACAATTTTGCCATTTGTTAGACAATCGAACGCTTTAAAAAATTTAAAAAAAAAAACTAGGGACAATTCTTTAATAAAATATATTACCAAAATTCGGAATTTAAAAATTAAGATTTCTGCCATTTGCAATACAATACTCTAAAAACAGTAAAAGTTAAAAGTTTCTGCCATTTAGCAGAAAAATAACGATTTTTACAATTCTCAACATCCTTAAAAATTGTAAAATTTAGAAAATTTCTGCTATTTAGTAAAGAAATCCAATACGTTTAAAAATTAAAAACAAATGTCTTTCAAAATTTAACAGCTAAGGAACATTTCTGCGAGTAACACAAAAATGGGAGATCTCCCAAAATTTAACAATTGGGTAAATTTTTCAGTTGCCAGAAAACCTTTCAAAATTTTAAAAACAAAAACGCTGCCGTCTAGTAGAAAAATTCAATAACTTTCAGCATTTAATATTTAAAAATAATTCTGACATTGGTAAAGAAACATATCACGCTCAAGAATTCAAAAAATCGAAAAAATATTGCCATTTAGCAGAAGCAGAAGTTCTATTCTGCAAAATATAAAAGTTATGTAAACTTGTACTACGTGGCAGTGAAACGCAATGCCTTTAAGAATTTAGAAAGCAGAAAAAATGTATTTAACAGGCAAACAATAAAATGCAACGCATTTAAAAATCGAAAAACTGGAAAAAAATTACATTTAAGATTAAAAAGTTTGAGAAACTTTTGCCATTTGGCATAAAAGTTTTTCTTTCCGCCATCCATCCATATTTAAAAACTAAGTAAATTTGTGACACGTTTCTATTAAATACGCTAACGCCTATAAAAATGTAGAAACTAGAAAAAATTCAATTTAAGATTTAAAAATTCTACAATTTGGCAGAAAGCTTCAAAATTTAATAATTACGCAAAACTTCTGCTATTTGCCGAAAACATTGAGTCTTTCAAAATATAAAACTAAATACTAAATTTCGCCATGTGAGATAAAAATGCAAGAACTTTAATAAAAAAAGAATAAGAACAAATTGGTGAAAATTCTGCCGTTTAGTAGAATACTTCAGAATTAAAAGTCTTAAAAAAATTATTGCAAATACATAATTTTCGAAATACAAAAATTTAAGAAAATTCTGCCATCGGCGGAAAAATGCAACAATTAGCCGAAAACAAGCATTAAAAAAAATCTAAAATTAATTAAAAAAATGTCAGTGGGCACCAAACTACCATAGCTTTAAAAATTTGAAAATTTGAGAAAAAGACCGTTAATGAGACAAAATTTCAATAGCAATGTTGCTGTATGATTTAAGTAACTAAATTTTGCGATAATATGCCTTCTCTGGTATTCAGTCGTTCGGATTCGACGTTAAACTGTAGGTCCCCGTGCTCCACTTTATGAGACGTTAAGGCTATTTACGGTGGTTTGGTTTAGATTATTCCTGCAGAAGTGAAACTTCAGAATCTCTAGCAATTGGTGTATTTGGCTGACATGTTACACACAGAATTTTTTGAAATTATGTTGTTAATAATCATTGTTTTGGTAGAAATGGTAGATTTACATGCTTTTAAATTAATTTCCCAAAAATTAATAGAAGTTTTCACTTTTTCGACGCGTTATTCTGCTTTACGAAAAATAGCTAACATTCCTTCTACGATTTTAAAGTAGTTAAAAAATTAATTTCTGCTACTTTTGAGGACTTTTATTGCAAAAAAATAATCTTAGACGATTTGTAAATGTCAGCAATCGCTCCAATTTAATAAAAATTCTATCGACATATCACTGGTATATTTTTTGTTTTATCGACATTCTTCTTTTAAAATCTTGACGAGCACAAAATAAAAAGCCGAGAGTGTAGACGGTGTTATTGCGTTATTTCGATCAAACCGAGACAGGAGAATTTTTAATCTGTTTAACCGCTTGATAAACGTTCTCAGGGTCCAGTAAAACCTTGCCCGTTTACCGGACAATAGATTACAAAATTTCCCTGCCGCTACATGCAACAAACACACAGACACATACACATACAACCGCCAGATAAAAGCAGATCTCGAGCGATAAAAATGTGAAATAACAATACCATTATTACGATATACTCCTACAACTGCCATTCCACAGTCAACTGCCCTGTTATTATAAGAAACCCAACATTTATGTACATAATAATGTTGATGTTTATTGTCACAACATTGCTCGCAGCACAAACAATGCAACGCAACCTCATTTAATAAATAAACGTAATAAGCTGCATTAGGAACACGTCGTATTTTCACCGGATAACGACCCTATGCTAAGTGAAATAACCATAATAATAACAATTTTCCAGTCGTAAGCGTCCCGTAAAAATTTCCTAGGTTTTCCTAATTACAACTGGCACATGTGAGTGAGGAAATCTCTTGCGATTAAACTTGTCTTGGATAAAAACCCAGCAATAACGTTCGGGTCGAATAATTCCTATTAATTATGCTCACGCCCATGAATTTATTGCTGTAAGAGTTTAACCTGACATGATTTACTCGAAAAAGGTTTCTTCATAAATCTTACGTTATATTAAAGCTGTTTAGATCACGATTTTTACATCGTAATTGTTTTGGACTATTTATAAAATTAAAGTTCAAATAATGACGTTAATTAAACAACTTTTGAAATTTTAATGTTTAATTAATTCTTTGCAGTTTCCAAAATCAATTCGTTGTTATAAACCATCTTTTCACTTTAAGACCTTCACATAATTTTTACTTTTCTATACCTACTTTCAGTATGGGGAGGTATTGTGAAAATTTTCGATTTAGGTGTTCGTTAATCTTCCAAATTTTTATTTTCCGAAAAAACTACATTACGCCAACGAGCGGTATGACGCATGCCCGAAGCATCTGATCATATGTAATAGGTAACTCTTAGACTACATCTTTTACCCGTGCTTGTATGATATAAATTTTTTTTTGGAGTAATAAAGAAAGTAATTAATATTTGTTGAGTATAAATAAAATACTTTTTACTTCAACAATATTTATTTATTTTAACCTTATACGTATTTCGACATGTTTACATGCCATTGTCAGAGGTTATATTAAAGAGTACACAGTTAATGTTGTTATAGCAACAATAGAACTTGGCGACTTGTTCTCGGTAATTTCCTAATTTCAAAATATCCAATAGAGGTGAATTTAAGAGATCAATTCGCTCGTTCATTAAAGGTACAGTTTTTAAACGTTTGTAAATTTCAAAAGCTTTTAGCATATCTAATTAACGTTTATCATTAAAAAAATGTAAACATTTTATAGTGTTATTAGATGTCTTTGAATAATTGTGTTCTAGTAAGTGTTCAGCGTAATTGGATTTATGTGGATGGTTGTATTTGTAACAACGTACGTGGTCTTTATACCGGAAACCAAATTTCCAATTGTCTGGCCTATATAAACCAAATTACAATGCGAACAATTTAATTTGTAAATGCCTGATTTTAGCAAATTAGCTGTTTTGGATTTTGCACTAAAAAAGTGTTTAAAATGTTTTAAGTTGTTTTAAAACTTGTTTTATATTTATTTGTATTGTTTGCAATTTTAGCATTTTTTTCTGATTTGTCGCCAAAATATGGGAAAGAAGCATATTTAGTTGTATCGGATGAAGTTGGGGTATTTGAATAAATTTTTTAAATAACTAATTTATAATCTTTTTCTTTAACTAACGTAGCAATAGGTTTAGTATTATAACCATTACTATATTCAGTTGGTTTAATAATCGAAATTTTTCTATTACAACTAATTTTACGTAAAAAAAACGTTAAAGCGCTATGTATCATGGACCTGTATGCTGCTAATTTATGTGTTTTATGATGAATAATTTAAATGCATTTTTAATGGAATATTTAGGTTTATAATCAAAACTGGTAATTCTGTTATTTAATATTTTTGCCAACATGCGGTTGCTTGCATGTATGTACCTAGTGGTTTAATGAGCATGTTGGGTTTGTGTGTTTTTTAATTTTATTCTACACCATACAGAAAAATAAACTATTAAGTTTAAAACAACATACACGTGCCCTTCAACAACATACAAAACCTGACACAATAATAAAATTTCACTCTGGTTCTTCAAATTAATCAAACACAGAATTCAATGACCAACAGATCAAATTCCTGAATAAGGGTTCTAAATTTTTACATTTTCTAAAATTTACTAATTATATTAAAGAAACTTTAGCAGTCAATCCTGAAATGATTCTTAAAGAAAGACATTCCAATTATGCAAAATTTCAAATTCCTAATTTATCAAAAGAGATGTCATTAAATAGCAATAAATCAAAAATTAAAATAAATTATCAAAATACCTCCTCAGGAGTGTATTTCTTTGTTAAATAATATTGTTTTTAACAAACATTTGAATTAAGAAAACGGACTGAGAGGTGGTAAACTTTAATATAAAGGCGCTCAAAGGAAATCTAAGATTCGTATTCTAAGCATGTTGAATAGCCTATCTGCGCAAGCGCGATCTACCTGGCAGACCCTGGTCGCCCCGCCCCCGCCATCGATTTTTTGTTTTCTTAGTTAATTCTGTTTCAAAATTGTTTTTTTTTAGTCGTTTACCTGAACAGTGTACTAGAATAATCGTAGGATGTAGAAAAAGGATTTTCAGCTTACAGCGGATAAACATTGTTTGCAAGTACAAAATATCAGATAGCGTAAAATCTGATAACTCTTTCAAAAAGGGAGGAGCGTGCTCTACTTCATAATAGACGCGCACGAACAGCAGCTTAAATTATTATTCTACGCATGTCGAAGAGCCAATCTGCACAAGCGTAATCTTCCTACCAACCCACCAGTCACCCCCCACCAATTAAAATTTTCAAAGCAACTTGAAAATATTTTAAAAAAATTTTATTATTCTAAATAGAAGTAAAAACCACCAAATTAATAAAATTTTCAAAAATTTAAACACTTTTTTAAAGTACACAAAATTTTCAAAACTTTTAATTTTATATCAATACATTGCTATGATATTCAGAGTTGTAATTCCTGGAAGGCAATTTTTGGGATGCTTGTTACAGTTCAATTTATGATTGGAGGTTTATGAAGACTGTAAGATTTTGGTATTCAAACTTTTAAACTCAGTTTTATTGCTATAATTTTATTGTTTTTAAAATTCAAATAATGTGGTTGTCATTATATCATTTATATTTTTCATATTTGTGAGGTTTGCTTTTACTGAAAGAAAAGAAAAACACAATCAGATTGATACGATTTTTATTTATGTTAATTTTAATTATAATTTAGTTCAGAATTGTTCAAAAGGTTTAATTTATAAGAAGTTTTAGAGTTACTTGTTTGTGCATTGTGAAATGTCATTTGTGGGGGTTATGAATTTGAATGTCAATTTGACAAATGTATGAAAGAGTACTCATTGTCATGAGATTTATTTGTTTTTTTTTTCAAAAAATGGGAATCAAGAGAGAAGACAAAAGAATGGAAAATTTGTTTAATTAGTTACGGCTCGTCTTTGTAAACAAAGACAGGGGATTTTATATTCTCTGAATGAATAGAGAAAAAAAGCGAGTTTAAAGTAATACAAAAGTGGTTTTCAATTTAAAAAAAACCTATTATAAAACAGATACAAGTATTTATCAACGAATTGTGGAAAGTCCAGAAGAGTAATAAATATAAAGCGATCCAGAACGAGTTTCCAGTTGTGATGGTGGAAAAACCAAGTATAAATTAACATAAAAGCAGTCCAGAGGAAGATTCGAACTAAAGGCGAGTGTTGTGGTTATTTGAGGAACCTACAAACTAGAGAAGTGGGAGTTGGACATTCATCGTTTGTCGAGTGAAGGATATATCAATAAGGAGACACAAAGATAAGTGTTCGGTTTTAAGAACAATAGTATTTAGTAGACATTATTTGATTTTTCGAAAATTTAATCGATGAATTGATTTATTGAATAAAACCTTTTGTAAGGTTGATATTATTTTGTGTATTTTTCTTTTTGATTCATATTCAGTAATAACTGTACTTCCAAGCTTAATAACGACCCTGAGAAAAGTTAATAAAGAGTCTCATAGAAAATATAATTTGGAATTGCGTGAATTGCCGGCATTTAGGGAATTGTTTTCTGGTAATGCGAGACCACGCATATCATTGCAATATACAGATTTTCTAAAATCGTCAAAATTTCTAAATTGTTCATAAGTTTAAAAATTTTCAAAGTATTTATAAAAATTTTAAAAATCTTAAAATGTTTATTAGCCTTAACAGAAAGTAGAAGAAAAATTGATAAAAATCACAAAATTTTCAAAAATTTTACATTATTTGGAAATGTAAAGAATTTTTAAAATTTTTAGCTTTCTTTCAGCATATTCAAAAATTATTAATTATTAAAATCATCAATACTTTTAAAATTTTTAAAACTTTTTTATATAGAAGAAAGAAGAAGATAAATTTACAAAATTACGAAAATTTTCAATAATTTTAAAATATTTAATTTTTAAAACATTAAATTTTAAAATAAATTAAAAAATCTTGAAAATTTAAAACAATTCAAATTGAAATATTTAAAACAGCAGACGTATGCGAAGAAGTTAACGTGGCGGTTGCCCTACAGCTTGTTTATTCTATTGGCTGATGATCAGAGAAATAAAAAAATATTAAAATACCAAACAAATTAACATCAATACTTTACCAAAATCATACTTAATTACGAAATTTAAAATATAAATGATTAAAAATCCTCTTACTTAACTAGAAGTTTCTTGCCAACGTTATAATACTGTTACAAGGCATAGAAACGCATGAGATGTGAATAAATTTTTTTCTCGCCTTAAAGTCGATTTGTATGTGAGAAAATACTAATTGGCAATTAAATCTTATGCAGTGACACTGAAATACTCATTCTGTTTTCAATTGCATAATAAAATTGCAATAATAAGCAATTAAACACGCACGTAAAGTGCAATATTTTATGCTTCTCACGTTATTCCCTAAGAAGGATTATTCTTAATGCTTTACAGATTATTTGTTTAAAAACCCACATTTTTTTTAAGTTTTCTGCAGTTGTCTAAATTAAAAGTTTAATGCAACAAAAGAAAGTGCAAAATAATCTTGTTTTCTGCTTGTAATTTCGTTGAAAACGAAAGGAGGGGTATTTTGTCCGTTAAATTAAATAAACATTAAATAGTACGTCGAAAGCCGCGAGAATTTTAAGGCAATATTAGAAGGGTGAGCTTGAGACAAGCACAAAAGTTCCTTAATTCGTTGAATTTTAATTTGGGTCATATATGTAAATTTCAGAAGCTTTTAATATTCTTACGAACTTTCAACTGGTATAATTTGAGTTAAATTGAAGTTATCTCTCTGTTGGTATAAGAAAGTTTGCTTCATTTTCTTATTTTACCTTAAGTGACACTTTAATATGAGTTTTAATAACCCTTTTAATGGTAACTTGGAAATTTTGGAAATTTCAACAAATTTATGAAAAATCAAGTCGGAGAGAAGCTAAAAACTTGAATAAAAATTAGAAAAATTTGAGAAAATGTTATTTTAAAAATGGAAAGTTTAAAAGAGCCAAAAAATTACGTAAATTATTAATATTAAAACCATAAATTAATTCATTATTGTAAATTTTTTTTAGTTTTATATTTTAAGCATAACCAAACCTTTATACCCAAATGAATTTTGGCATTAAATCTATTTTTACCTGCGTGGTGCTGATGTGAAACCGTCCAGCCTGTTTATATTTGTGCTTCCTAACAACAGAAGCGTAAGGATGGCTATCAATGGGAAGCCTATTATCTCTATCCGCGTTAATGTTCCCGGAATTCCCATTAGGATCATCAGGATCGGGAGGTGTCTCTGGGAACAATACGGGCCCCGTGTTTCCGCTAGTTTGGCTCCCCGCCTCGTACCCGACCTGGTAAGGATGAGGGTTGAAGTTACGAGGCTGCAGGAAAATTTCCCTTTCTGCTTCCTCCAGGCAAACGCAGATTGTCGTCGAAAAGCAGATGGTCGCGAAAAATATGACCCATGAAGATGCTTCTCTCTGAAAATTAATTCGGCGCTTATTTGCAACATTCGGAAAAAACGTGCTTTGTAAGTGTTTTGAATTTTATGCAGTGGTGGAGGTAAAATTTATTATTAAAAAAATGTGTTTGCTCAGAAACAAAATTTAAAAAATTCGGAAATTTCCCACAAAAGCGCCACTGTTTTTAATCGCTTAATGCAATTATTAAATTAATAACCAATGAAATCCATTAGCAACCCACGTATGTAAATGATTGATTTTGTGCAGTTGAAATCTCGCGCGCATTAATTATAAAAAATGTTTGTGTATTCAGTTAAATTAATAATTAATTGTTTATTGTAATAATTTAAATGGCAAAACGACGCAATTTCCGTTACAGCCGTTTAAAATTTTATTTTGATTGTTAAACATTTAACGTTTCCTTTCATTTTTGTACCAAATTTGGAATGAAAATGGTAATTCAGCAAGGCCGCCCACTTCGAACATCTGGTTTGTTTATTACGGTTTTGCAATTTTTTTAATATTGAGAGGCAAACGTGACTGACCTCATAATAGAAGCTTCGAAATGGAATCTAATATTGTTAGATGAAATCAAATTATGTTGTTGTAAGATAAATTTACCGCATTTTTTTATTATGAATTAACTTTTGTTTTGAATTTATTTATTGTAGCTGTATTTGTGTTTTTAAGGCTTATCATCGACGCCAGAGGGTGAATGTTAAATTGTGTCTTAACTTAATTTTGCTCAAACAGTTTTGATTGAATTTGTTATTTCCAAAAATAAACGTTTGGTGAAAGTAAACTTAAGTCTAAAGATCGAATTTTTAAAACAATGCAAGTTTAATTTATTCTTTGTTTTCCAACAAAGTCCTTTATATGTATGACAAAAATCTCCTGTAATTCAATAACAAAACTCTTCTACAACATTCTGAAAATTTTATAGCTTCAAACGAACAACTTGGTAGTATCAAACTAAGGAACATAAAATATATGTTTAATAAAATCGATACTCATAAAAATTTATACCTGCTAAACTTGTTGTTCGTGTAAACTTAGACTGAAAGGAACTTGATTCCAGAACCAGGAAACTTTCAACAAAGACGTTTTTAGAACTTTCCTTAAGAACGTTAATTAATTATGCCTTAGAAACCCTGAAATTTTCATACCTATTGGAAAATTAAGTTTGGTACAATCAATAATATTCGCTCGACAAAATTAATCAACTGAAAATTCAATTTTAATTGATTGCTTGGATTGTTTTAGTTATAAAGCATTAGCACCTTTAAATCTCACCTTAAACAACATTTCACACGGAAAATTAACCAAACACGGTATTGTTACAGTAAATCACTTAAGCGTATCGATTATATCAACCCACAGTTTAATAACAATAACAATTAAGGACTCGGCGTGTTAAATTCCAACTTCACCGTCTAGAACTAATAATTAATACATCACTGTCCGTTTAATTAAATATAGAACACCCTCTGATTAGGTAACTCGTAGAAGTGGGCATTGTTATCCCAATAATCTCACTGTTGTAATGGTCCCTGAAATGTAATTTACCAACTTATAACGTTCCCACTACTTTCTCATAACTTGCAACAATTGCCTCCACATATTACTGAAAACACGTGTTTATTTTTTTGGATGGAGGGTGGAAGGTTTTAGACTTTTTCCCGCAGATTCTTGCGAAACTCCCGACTTCCTGAATTATAAAATTTTGTAATGGTTAGATCACGTAGAGATATAACGTCGCTATATTTCGGTACGTGAGCTCAACTTAAATTGCTTGTTAAAACTGTTAAAAGTTGAATTTTGAAGAATAAATCGTGTGCATAAATTTATCTGTTTAATAATACTAACATTTCCTTTATAAGTTAATTAAAATCATTGCTAATAATAATTTTTTTAAATACCAAAAAAGACATGCTCTCTTTTCTCTTTATTAACCTCATTATCTAAGATAAATTACAAATTACAGTTACCAATGCTATCTTACATTTACATCTGAAAACTTTCATTCATTGATTTGGTCGCGTGACATTCCTTAGATTGTTTGAATAGCAAAATTGCTACTAGATTAAAAAATTTCTAACTAGGGCTTCGATTATTATTGCTACTGATTTACTTGACATCTTTGAGATCAACAACCCTACTTATAATTTTGTCTGATAAACTGGATTCTGTACATAACTGAAGCTGCACCTTAATTGCAATGTCCAATACATTTTGGAACAAATGCCAAAATTAACTGTTTATTTGAAACTTTGCCCACTAAGTTTTCCAAAAGTGGACATTCAATATGAAGACATTTTTTAATATACCTTTTATATTTCAGTTCGCATTGATTTTTAAATGAATATGCTCACTTATTTAAAAGTTCATAGAATTGCTTAGACTAAAAGACACGCATGAATAACCAAATAGTTTGCGGGTAATGAAATTTCGACATATATATGTTCTAGCTTACCTAGTCCCTTTATGTAGTTTATCACATAAGCAGAGACTATTAAGAAATTTCATTTCAGACGCTATTTACATTTTTATATAATGTCCTCAATGGATTTTACAGATAAATATCACAAAAATAAGGCCAGTTTGAAATCTGGAGCATGTTCATCATAATACCTTATTAATTTTAAATCTAGGTATGTAAAAAAAAGTTTTAGCTATTTCACTATGTCTACACAGTAAAATTATTCAAAGGTTTTTGTATACACTGCATGCTTGCATACCGCATAACTTCAAGGACTTCAGCAAGCATCGGTGGTTCAGTGGTAGAATGCTCGCCTGCCACGCGGGCGGCCCGGGTTCGATTCCCGGCCGATGCATTGTTTTTTATATTTATAATACTTAACAAAAGATTAATTATCAGCGGCCTTGATCTTCTCCAACATGAAGAAGAAAGCATCGGTGGTTCAGTGGTAGAATGCTCGCCTGCCACGCGGGCGGCCCGGGTTCGATTCCCGGCCGATGCATTGTTTTTTATATTTATAATACTTAACAAAAGATTAATTATCAGCGGCCTTGATCTTCTCCAACATGAAGAAGAAAGCATCGGTGGTTCAGTGGTAGAATGCTCGCCTGCCACGCGGGCGGCCCGGGTTCGATTCCCGGCCGATGCATTGTTTTTTATATTTATAATACTGGACAAAAGATTAATTATCAGCGGCCTTGATCTTCTCCAACATGAAGAAGAAAGCATCGGTGGTTCAGTGGTAGAATGCTCGCCTGCCACGCGGGCGGCCCGGGTTCGATTCCCGGCCGATGCATTGTTTTTTATATTTATAATACTTAACAAAAGATTAATTATCAGCGGCCTTGATCTTCTCCAACATGAAGAAGAAAGCATCGGTGGTTCAGTGGTAGAATGCTCACCTGCCACGCGGGCGGCCCGGGTTCGATTCCCGGCCGATGCATTGTTTTTTAAATTTATAATACTTTACAAAAGATTAATTATCAGCGGCCTTGATATTCTCCAACATGAAGAAGAAAGCATCGGTGGTTCAGTGGTAGAATGCTCGCCTGCCACGCGGGCGGCCCGGGTTCGATTCCCGGCCGATGCATTGTTTTTTATATTTATAATACTTAACAGAAGATTAATTATCAGCGGCCTTGATCTTCTCCAACATGAAGAAGAAAGCATCGGTGGTTCAGTGGTAGAATGCTCGCCTGCCACGCGGGCGGCCCGGGTTCGATTCCCGGCCGATGCATTGTTTTTTATATTTATAATACTTAACAAAAGATTAATTATCAGCGGCCTTGATCTTCTCCAACATGAAGAAGAAAGCATCGGTGGTTCAGTGGTAGAATGCTCGCCTGCCACGCGGGCGGCCCGGGTTTGATTCCCGGCCGATGCATTGTTTTTTATATTTATAATACTTAACAAAAGATTAATTGTCAGAGGCCTTGATCTTCTCCAACATGAAGAAGAAAGCATCGGTGGTTCAGTGGTAGAATGCTCGCCTGCCACGCGGGCGGCCCGGGTTCGATTCCCGGCCGATGCATTATTTTTTATATTTATAATACTTAACAAAAGATTAATTACCAGCGGCCTTGATCTTCTCCAACATGAAGAAGAAAGCATCGGTGGTTCAGTGGTAGAATGCTCGCCTGCCACGCGGGCGGCCCGGGTTCGATTCCCGGCCGATGCATTGTTTTTTATATTTACAATACTTAACAAAAGATTAATTATCAGCGGCCTTGATCTTCTCCAACATGAAGAAGAAAGCATCGGTGGTTCAGTGGTAGAATGCTCGCCTGCCACGCGGGCGGCCCGGGTTCGATTCCCGGCCGATGCATTGTTTTTTATATTTATAATACTGGACAAAAGATTAATTATCAGCGGCCTTGATCTTCTCCAACATGAAGAAGAAAGCATCGGTGGTTCAGTGGTAGAATGCTCGCCTGCCACGCGGGCGGCCCGGGTTCGATTCCCGGCCGATGCATTGTTTTTTATATTTATAATACTTAACAAAAGATTAATTATCAGCGGCCTTGATCTTCTCCAACATGAAGAAGAAAGCATCGGTGGTTCAGTGGTAGAATGCTCACCTGCCACGCGGGCGGCCCGGGTTCGATTCCCGGCCGATGCATTGTTTTTTATATTTATAATACTTTACAAAAGATTAATTATCAGCGGCCTTGATATTCTCCAACATGAAGAAGAAAGCATCGGTGGTTCAGTGGTAGAATGCCCGCCTGCCACGCGGGCGGCCCGGGTTCGATTCCCGGCCGATGCATTGTTTTTTATATTTATAATACTTAACAAAAGATTAATTATCAGAGGCCTTGATCTTCTCCAACATGAAGAAGAAAGCATCGGTGGTTCAGTGGTAGAATGCTCGCCTGCGACGCGGGCGGCCCGGGTTCGATTCCCGGCCGATGCATTGTTTTTTATATTTATAATACTTAACAAAAGATTAATTATCAGCGGCCTTGATCTTCTCCAACATGAAGAAGAAAGCATCGGTGGTTCAGTGGTAGAATGCTCGCCTGCCACGCGGGCGGCCCGGGTTCGATTCCCGGCCGATGCATTGTTTTTTATATTTATAATACTTTACAAAAGATTAATTATCAGCGGCCTTGATCTTCTCCAACATGAAGAAGAAAGCATCGGTGGTTCAGTGGTAGAATGCTCGCCTGCCACGCGGGCGGCCCGGGTTCGATTCCCGGCCGATGCATTATTTTTTATATTTATAATACTTAACAAAAGATTAATTACCAGCGGCCTTGATCTTCTCCAACATGAAGAAGAAAGCATCGGTGGTTCAGTGGTAGAATGCTCGCCTGCCACGCGGGCGGCCCGGGTTCGATTCCCGGCCGATGCATTGTTTTTTATATTTACAATACTTAACAAAAGATTAATTATCAGCGGCCTTGATCTTCTCCAACATGAAGAAGAAAGCATCGGTGGTTCAGTGGTAGAATGCTCGCCTGCCACGCGGGCGGCCCGGGTTCGATTCCCGGCCGATGCATTGTTTTTTATATTTATAATACTGGACAAAAGATTAATTATCAGCGGCCTTGATCTTCTCCAACATGAAGAAGAAAGCATCGGTGGTTCAGTGGTAGAATGCTCGCCTGCCACGCGGGCGGCCCGGGTTCGATTCCCGGCCGATGCATTGTTTTTTATATTTATAATACTTAACAAAAGATTAATTATCAGCGGCCTTGATCTTCTCCAACATGAAGAAGAAAGCATCGGTGGTTCAGTGGTAGAATGCTCACCTGCCACGCGGGCGGCCCGGGTTCGATTCCCGGCCGATGCATTGTTTTTTATATTTATAATACTTTACAAAAGATTAATTATCAGCGGCCTTGATATTCTCCAACATGAAGAAGAAAGCATCGGTGGTTCAGTGGTAGAATGCCCGCCTGCCACGCGGGCGGCCCGGGTTCGATTCCCGGCCGATGCATTGTTTTTTATATTTATAATACTTAACAGAAGATTAATTATCAGCGGCCTTGATCTTCTCCAACATGAAGAAGAAAGCATCGGTGGTTCAGTGGTAGAATGCTCGCCTGCCACGCGGGCGGCCCGGGTTCGATTCCCGGCCGATGCATTGTTTTTTATATTTATAATACTGGACAAAAGATTAATTATCAGCGGCCTTGATCTTCTCCAACATGAAGAAGAAAGCATCGGTGGTTCAGTGGTAGAATGCTCGCTTGCCACGCGGGCGGCCCGGGTTCGATTCCCGGCCGATGCATTGTTTTTTATATTTATAATACTTAACAAAAGATTAATTATCAGCGGCCTTGATCTTCTCCAACATGAAGAAGAAAGCATCGGTGGTTCAGTGGTAGAATGTTCGCCTGCCACGCGGGCGGCCCGGGTCGATTCCCGGCCGATGCATTGTTTTTTATATTTATAATACTGGACAAAAGATTAATTATCAGCGGCCTTGATCTTCTCCAACATGAAGAAGAAAGCATCGGTGGTTCAGTGGTAGAATGCTCGCTTGCCACGCGGGCGGCCCGGGTTCGATTCCCGGCCGATGCATTGTTTTTTATATTTATAATACTTAACAAAAGATTAATTATCAGCGGCCTTGATCTTCTCCAACATGAAGAAGAAAGCATCGGTGGTTCAGTGGTAGAATGCTCGCCTGCCACGCGGGCGGCCCGGGTTCGATTCCCGGCCGATGCATTGTTTTTTATATTTATAATACTTAACAAAAGATTAATTATCAGCGGCCTTGATCTTCTCCAACATGAAGAAGAAAGCATCGGTGGTTCAGTGGTAGAATGCTCGCCTGCCACGCGGGCGGCCCGGGTTCGATTCCCGGCCGATGCATTGTTTTTTATATTTATAATACTTAACAAAAGATTAATTATCAGCGACCTTGATCTTCTCCAACATGAAGAAGAAAGCATCGGTGGTTCAGTGGTAGAATGCTCGCCTGCCACGCGGGCGGCCCGGGTTCGATTCCCGGCCGATGCATTGTTTTTTATATTTATAATACTTAACAAAAGATTAATTATCAGCGGCCTTGATTTTCTCCAACATGAAGAAGAAAGCATCGGTGGTTCAGTGGTAGAATGCTCGCTTGCCACGCGGGCGGCCCGGGTTCGATTCCCGGCCGATGCATTGTTTTTTATATTTATAATACTTAACAAAAGATTAATTATCAGCGGCCTTGATCTTCTCCAACATGAAGAAGAAAGCATCGGTGGTTCAGTGGTAGAATGCTCGCCTGCCACGCGGGCGGCCCGGGTTCGATTCCCGGCCGATGCATTGTTTTTTATATTTATAATACTTAACAAAAGATTAATTATCAGCGACCTTGATCTTCTCCAACATGAAGAAGAAAGCATCGGTGGTTCAGTGGTAGAATGTTCGCCTGCCACGCGGGCGGCCCGGGTCGATTCCCGGCCGATGCATTGTTTTTTATATTTATAATACTGGACAAAAGATTAATTATCAGCGGCCTTGATCTTCTCCAACATGAAGAAGAAAGCATCGGTGGTTCAGTGGTAGAATGCTCGCCTGCCACGCGGGCGGCCCGGGTTCGATTCCCGGCCGATGCATTGTTTTTTATATTTATAATACTTAACAAAAGATTAATTATCAGCGGCCTTGATCTTCTCCAACATGAAGAAGAAAGCATCGGTGGTTCAGTGGTAGAATGCTCGCCTGCCACGCGGGCGGCCCGGGTTCGATTCCCGGCCGATGCATTGTTTTTTATATTTATAATACTTAACAAAAGATTAATTATCAGCGGCCTTGATCTTCTCCAACATGAAGAAGAAAGCATCGGTGGTTCAGTGGTAGAATGCTCGCCTGCAACGCGGGCGGCCCAGTTTCGATTCCCGGCCGATGCATTGTTTTTTTATATTTATAATTCTAAACAAAAGATTAGTTATCAGCGGCCTTGATTTTCTCCAACATGAAAAAGAAAGCATTGGTGGTTCAGTGGTAGAATGCTCGCCTGCCACGCGGGCGACCCGGGTTCGATTCCCGGCCGATGCATTGTTTTTTATATTTATAATACTTAACAAAAGATTAATTATCAGCGGCCTTGATCTTCTCCAACATGAAGAAGAAAGCATCGGTGGTTCAGTGGTAGAATGCTCGCCTGCCACGCGGGCGGCCCGGGTTCGATTCCCGGCCGATGCATTGTTTTTTATATTTATAATACTTAACAAAAGATTAATTATCAGCGGCCTTGATCTTCTCCAACATGAAGAAGAAAGCATCGGTGGTTCAGTGGTAGAATGCTCGCCTGCCACGCGGGCGGCCCGGGTTCGATTCCCGGCCGATGCATTGTTTTTTATATTTATAATACTTAACAAAAGATTAATTATCAGCGGCCTTGATCTTCTCCAACATGAAGAAGAAAGCATCGGTGGTTCAGTGGTAGAATGCTCGCCTGCCACGCGGGCGGCCCAGTTTCGATTCCCGGCCGATGCATTGTTTTTTTATATTTATAATTCTAAACAAAAGATTAGTTATCAGCGGCCTTGATTTTCTCCAACATGAAAAAGAAAGCATTGGTGGTTCAGTGGTAGAATGCTCGCCTGCCACGCGGGCGACCCGGGTTCGATTCCCGGCCGATGCATTGTTTTTTATATTTATAATACTTAACAAAAGATTAATTATCAGCGGCCTTGATCTTCTCCAACATGAAGAAGAAAGCATCGGTGGTTCAGTGGTAGAATGCTCGCCTGCCACGCGGGCGGCCCGGGTTCGTTTCTCGGCCGATGCATTGTTTTTTTATATTTATAATACTTAACAAAAGATCAGTTATCAGCTGCCTTGATCTTCTCCAACATGAAGCAGAAAACATCAGTGGTTCATTGGTAGAATGCTCGCCCGCCACGCAGGCGGGCCGGGCTCGATTTCCAGCCAATGCATCATTTTTTTGTATTGATAATTCTTAATAAAAGATAAACATACATAGCAAGCGTTTCATTTTATTGTTTCAACAGAACGCCAAACTAAGTGTTTGTTGTGAAACGAAGTCTGTTTTGACAAGCTTTTAATTCTAACTTTAGTGAATAAAGTTAAAATATGATTAAAGCACTTTGTATAGACTTTCTTATGCTTTGGATATGGTTACCTATCATCTATTCAAAATTATTTTATTATTAATGTTGTACGGCACTGTTCTTACCACTTTATCAAGAGCGTAGTTACATAATAGTTATAGTATAAGAATAGAGTCTGTTCAGTCTATGCATAAATCCCTGTCAGGCTTTAGAGAAACATGTAAAGCAAGTTTTTGGTGAGAATAAATCTTTTTTCATGTTTCTGAAATAAATTGATCGAGATTGTAACAATTGAAAACTAATAATGAAATGACAAATTCATTCGCCAAAAATTGGGTAAGACTCTCTTTACTAATCAACGAATTTAATACTTTACATTCTAACAAATTACCCAAAAATTATATTGTTTGATAATTAAACAGAAATATAAAATACTATAGATAAAAATATAAATCTTTCTTTAATCTTAAACATTTTTAAATCTAACCAGTGCCCGTCTTATATTTCCACTCATGAATCAAAAGTTCATTGCTGTCTTCACCATCTTCATCTTCGGTATTCTTTAACAATTTTGTATATTCTTTATGAGTTTGTGCCAATTTTTCCAATTCCTTAATCTCATATAAGGTAGCTCCAAACTGATTTGTGGCTTTGATGGCTTCGTCCACTTTCTTTTGAACAGATTCTAATTTTTCTATTATAGCAATTTCGGCTTTATATAATTTTATAGCTTTTACCTCCTGAAAATTTAGTTTTAATAAAATTATCAATATAGGATTTATTCTAATGTACCTCTGCATATTTTTCTTCAAGTCCTTTAACTTCTTCCTCTAATTTCTTGATGTCTTCTTCGGAATATTGTTTTGCATGTACCTCATCCTTAGGTAACAGCACATTTTTAGGGATTGTAAAAAACTCATGGATTGTAGGCTGGAAAATTAACAATTAAAACAATTAATGACCTCAGTAGATTATTATAACAAATGTTACCTTCAGCTTCTGCAAAATAACTTCGGCTCGTTGACTCCAAATGCAATGTATTCGGAGGGAATTTTCAATTAATTTTTCTTTATTCTCCAGATTGCAGTTTGGCGAAGACCATTCTTTCAATGAATGTTGCATAACTAAAGCCATTTCATCCAAAACCGTTTCACTAACTAAAAAAAATTATTCAATCAATTTTTGGGGTTATATTAGCACAAAAAATGTTACCTACAATCTTTAAAAAACATCTCTGGTGTAAATTTGTAATACTGAGCAGAATATTCACTCTCCGCTATGTTTTCCGACATTATTTAACAATTATATTTTAATACAAATAAAAATTTATTAACTTTTAAAATTATAAAATTTCAAAATGAAAACCGTTATTTAGAACAGAACATACCGAACATACCTACCAGCGCGATGTTGTCACGTACAAACTTTTAGAATACCATTGTTGCCATGTTTTCTAATTCCGCAAGTTTTTTTAAACCAATTACTAAATCATATAATTAAACTAGTAATTTTTCTATAACAGAAAAAGGTGTTCAGAATTGCAAATTTAATATTATTTAAAAATAGGAAAACGGTATATACATTTTGTTGACCTTTTTTAAAAACCGTAAACATTTTTTTGTCAGTTTGTATTCTTGTATATTTTATTAGAGGCAAATTTAATAAATGAGCGATTAAAATCGACCAGACTTTTCTATCTTTAATATTATTACGTTTTACGTGCATCTATCGACTGAAATAGCGCATACTACAAGGGTATTAGCCGTCTGGTTATTATAACTGACTTTAGTTACAACCGAAAATGTTTCTTAGTTTTTCTAATAAAATAAAACATTTTGATTTTTATAAAAAGTTCCCTTGTTGGCACCTTTGTTCGTATCGGTATTTATTTAATAGACAATAATTATTATGCAGTTAAATTATGACATAAAACATTTAATACACTTACAAACAATTGGTGCAGCCGCTGCTTCTGTCTTAAAGGAGCTAAGGATGCTGAGGGGGGGGCTTCGACGCAGCCTCTCGCAGCTATTGCTTCACCCTGAAGAGAGTTTAAACCTAAAACAGGTTCAGAGCTCTTGGAGGGACTGGGAGCTGGTTAGCTGTTGAAGGAGCCTGTGGAGATGACACGCCTTGGATCGGAGACTAATGCTCCATCCTTAAACAAGGTGCAATTGCAATAGAAGCGCTGCTATGTTAGTTCGTTGTTTTAGATCGTTCTGTTCATTTTTATCTTTTGACAGTTCTGTTCGATCCTGAAGAATAAACCAATTTTTCATTGTAAATGCGGCTACTTTTATACCCTTTTTTAAATGCCGTCTCGTAGCAATATAAACAAACATCTACAGATGGGAGAAGTTTAAGATAAAAATTGAAGTCGCTATTGTTTAGCTAGGTATGTACACAAATATTCACTCACAAGGCTAATTTAATATTGTCAAAACAAGTCGCCATTGCCTAGCGAGTTTAATGTTTTCAAAACAGACGACGTCGCTGCCTACCAATGTTAAATATAATTAAACCAGCATAGTTATTACTGCTATTTTTATATTCAAATAATTTTATTTGAACATCATTGAATGTCAATTAAGGCTAGTTGAGGACATGAAATTAGTGTATTATCATGTCAAAGACAATAAATTTATCAGCAAAAAGTAGATATTGTTGCACCTAAAAATTAAGTTGTGAAGCTTATTCTACTATCAGTCATAAATAATGTATCTTAAACCGAAATGTTTTGTTGTTTTCCACGTATTAAATAAAATGGTACAAATTTTCAATTTTCAAAAATTCATAGAAGAGAAATTAGCGGGCAGGGACACTTACTAAATTGTAGCTTATCCCTATATCTAAGAGCGTATAAAATTTATAATTAGTTGTAGGACCAATTTTAGTATTTGTTTTCAAATTACCATAATTTTGCAAATATGCTAATAAGAATAATACATTAAAACAATATTTATTTTAAGTGTATAGAATATACATAATTTTGTACACAATTTTGTATTAAAATAAACTACATTATCAATCATCATGGAATTAATTTCCATAAGGTACTTCAGTCAACCTCTTAAAAATATAATACAAAATAAAATTCAAATACAAAGCTGTATTGTATTTAACACTTTGCCATTCAGATAACAAAAATATTTTTATAAATACTACTGGAACTATTATACCCTTCAGATCGTCATCATTTACCAATGGTTGCATTCAGCAGACTAAACTGTTGACTAAAATTCTGCTGGATGCTTCCCTTACGCTATCAAACAATTACACTCTGTGATCGCTACTCATTTGTTGGAGCATAAATAAACCACCCTACCATGCTACTTGTTACTGTGATTGTGATATAATAAACAGCTGAGCATTATGCATCCAGCTGGCAGGGAGCGCTCGCTAGTAACGGTAAGGCTGCTACAATTCATACCTGCTGATAGTAACCAATACAATTTCCTCAAACACTCTTCATATATCTAAGCAATTACTTGCTTGTAATGCTCATACATAACTAAAATAAATATTTGCTTATACTGAACGAAAATAAACCCATAGAATTAAAAAGCAATCAAATATCACCATTTATGCACAGGTTGTTCCTCACAATACTAAATATTTAAAAAAAAGAAATGAACAATACGATTAAAAACAGTTCAGTCTTAACAAACTTTTTCATCAATTTAAGACTAGTTTAATCCTTTAAAAAAAGAAAATAATTAGAAAAACAAGTCAACCACAATTCTTACAAATCCTGTCTTCATAGTAAAGCAATATTATCTTACAAACAATGTTTAACACATACAGCGTGTGCCATTTAAGTATCATCCCACTATTATTTCCTGAAATATTAAAACTATCAAATTTTTTTCTTAATAAAAGAGTAATTAACTATTGCATTGGTATTGGTTAATTAATATTTTAGATGTCATAATAGTTTAGGAAATAATAGTGGGGCGACATTTAAATGATTCACCCTGTACACATACTTTAAAACTAAATAATAAATTAATACAGCCAATTTTTAAACTATAATTTTTCAACTTTGCACAAATGTCTGTTCTATCTAACACTGGACAACCTGTAACGATACTTAACATTCTTTTTACATATATCAATATTAAAAATCCATTTTGAATGTATAGGCAACCTAAACGAGCACATACCAAAACATTGCAATGAAATTCTTACACTTCCATCACAGAGAATGTTTTATTCATATTCAAGATGTTAACTTAAAACATAAATTATAATAAAAATTACAACCCAGCAGACTTGGACAATCCAACTCCTTTTCGAGATTCGATTCGGTCTCGAAACAATTCCGTCAAAATTGTTCCCATTCCAAGTCTGGTCAACTATAGCACAATTGCAGAAAAACGAAACTGAAATCATTTTGATAATGATTCCGTCGGAGTCATTCCAATTCCTAGTCCGATCAACAACTGCGCAATAGTAGGGAAATGAAACCAGAGTCATTCTGACATCATACAGCTGTATATTAAGGAATTTCAAGGTTGTGGCGTCATATTAGGTAGAGGCATGTCACAAAATCTTTTTATTCTACTCAATGTACTTTGTCACAAATTTCATTACACAAATAAATTTTTAGAAGCATATAACCACCCCCACAACCATGTGGATATGATTCAGCCTATTTAGAAAAAAAAAATAATTTTGCATAGCAACAAGTAGGGGGCGCTTCAAATGATCTTGAATACTTTATAACAGAAAATACCCAACATCGATTGCAGCACCTCCAGCATGCAACACTCCTATTGCTAAAAACGTTGTATTATCACATAAGCTTATTTCCCCAATGATCTTTTGATATATCCCCCATTTCAAAGCTCATCAAAATCGGACCATCTGTTTGGGAGTTATGCCGTCAAAATCTCGATTTTTAAAATTTGCACGAAAACAATACTTCCCTATACTGCAAGTAAAGAAAAGTAAGAAACATCTCATTGTTAATATCTATTTATAACCATAAAAGTTACTTATAATTTCAAAATGGCTTAAATTACTATTTTACTCCAGATCGTTCATAACAACATAAAATTCGTAACAATCTTATAAATAATGCCCATGTTGATTCGAAATATTATGCGAATGTACCTGCACAAAATGATGTGGTGTATGATGTGCCATTACTGGAATGACTTGTGTAGGATCAAACATTAAAGTAGGTTGGCACATGAGAAGTGGTTCTGTCATATCCAACTGCGGTGTACTCACAACAACCTGCGTGAGTTGAGAAAGCTGAGACTGAATTGGTAATTTTAACTCTGCTCCATTCTGAATTGGTAATACTTGATTTAATGACACTGACTCCATATTGAGCAACGGTAGCTGATTCTGCTGTAAGAGTTGCTCTGTGGTGGTAATTTTTTGTTGCAGTTGTTGTGGTTGATGGATGTGTTGGATGTTCGGAATTTTAGTCAGAATTTCAGGTGGTAGTTGAATAGTATTCTTACATTCAGAAATCGGTATGTTAGGATTTACAACTTTTGGTGAAGCATTTAGGCCTTTCTGTACCATTTCGGCCACTTTTTGTGAGAGCTTGTCGTTGGGTTGAATTATAGGTTTTGGTGGCTCTGGCTGAGGCTCACATGTATGAATGAAAAAGGAAAAGCCTTCTGTTGTATCAACTTTGTGTAAATGGGTGAAGTTAATCTACAACAGAAAAATTTGTATTTAAATTTTTTTTTAACATTCAATTTAAAATAGTGTTAAACAGCTGATTTAAAGTAGAGAAAGAACAAAGAAACAAATTTAATGCTTAACTTTGTTTTTTTAGCCATCTGCAGCTAAACCTAGGTAACAGCATAAAATACTCAACATACAGTATAAAGCCTCTGTAACCCAACATCGATTGCAGCGCCCCCAACATGCAACCCTACCATAGCAACTGCTCATAAAACATTTTTGACGTCAATAATTGATACTTTGACGGCAAGAAATCATTTTCAGACTATTAAATGTAGTTTTCTACGTCAATAAATAATTTGTGGCGCCAAAATTTGATTTTTTGACGTCATAAAATATTTTTGACGTCATTTAATCTAAAGTGCGCTGTCAGCTGGGTTAATACAAAATTTATAGCAAAGAATGTTTACACTTCCCGCCTCAAAGACTACTTTATGTTTCACGCAATACCCATTCGACCTAGTGCACATGCCATATTGTTTTAATTATTGTCCAGTGTGATTTGGCAAACCGGTGCGGATGTATGTGCGCCCTCTTTTGGCAGATAGCTGCCCTATGTGTCAATATTACAGTATAGCTCTAGTCCACACTACTATCATAGTAAGTATCCTGTTACGAGGCGGCATTTACTTTACTATTTTATTCTAAACTTCCCGAATGCCTTTAAAACGACAGAAAATGGTTTTCAGGCGTCAAAAAATTGTTTTCAGACGTCACAAAATGATTTTTTGACGTCATAAAATGAATTGTTGACTTTTAATACAGTAATAAAGTTATAGTTGGACAGAAGAGTTTGCCAGAAAAACGGTTCTTGTAAGTTTCGTTAGCAATTAATTTGCAATTTTACTGATATAAAACCTTCGGTTTGCTTTAATTATATGCAAAAATTAAAACTTGACCACAAGAGCTGAAGGCCTCGCCGCGCCGCAGGCAATTTGACGCGCAATTCGTATTTTGAATTTGTAAGAAATTGTAAAATAAATTTCTTTACTGATTTTCACTTTGTGTAGTTAATATATTAAACATTTATTCCTAACAGCCTAAGCAGCAATATTCCCATTGACACAAGGGCTTCCCCGTTTCCACAGTTTGGTATGCCATTGAACAGCTCAAAGATGGCACTCTGTTGCCCGTTGTAAAAAATTACTCTTCATAAAATTTACGTACTAATGTTTCAATACACAGAACAATTTATTTAAAATTCGAAAATTAAAAAGCTACAAGCAAAAAAATAAAACAATCCAGGTATCAATAAAGAGATAATCTTAAACTCTAAAAATTTCTTTATTGATTTCTATGTTTAAAAATATTTAATAAAATTATCTTATTCATAACAAAAGTTTTAAAAAGCAACTATCACAGAGGGGGTTCCTCAGTCCCACTGCTTGCGACGCCACTGGAACTCTTACGACGCCCTTGTTGCCCACACATTTATATTTAATTTTCATATAAATATTTACTATTTCTCAATACAAATGAGTTAAAAGGGCATTTTTGGTAGCTATGTAAAAAATGAATTAAAAAATATCACATTAAAGTTATCTAATAAAAAGGGGTGGGTTAACCAAAATGTTTACTTAAACTATGCCACAATCCCAACCAATTAAATTCATTTCATTGGTTAGACCATCATGAATCTAGTATTGATAACAAGAGCGTTTGTACACACGAAATAATTTTTAGCCCACCTTTACAACAACATTGAGTCCCAGTCGAATATGTTTATTTTTCCGCCTGGTTAATGGATTATCCGTCAAAACCTTCATATCCAAGGTGCCTTTGCATCTTCTGGAATCGAACAAGAACTCCCTTTGGACCTCCTTGCTGGTTTGGGGCCAACATTGATATTGTTTTCTAAACCTTATTTTCGGACCAGTATTTGATATTTTTTTCACCCAAACCGTACTGGTAGCATTGGAAAATAGATCCACCCATTCGTCGCAAAGTGCATTGAAATCGTCGCTATTTCGTTGTATTTGAGTGCGAAATTTCGCCTCAAAAAACTTTTCTTCGCTCCATTTCGTATGAATTAGATCGAATTTTCGGTCTAAACTTGATAAAATGCCGCTAAAATCTGACTTTGCTTGTTCATCACCTGCCATTTTGTTCACTATCGAGGACTCAAATATCGACCAAGGACTGTGAGTCTCGTATGCGACTTTAGACCTTATTTTAGGAGCATATTCGGTCGAGATTTCTCCATAAATTTCATTTTGAGGGTTTGAGGGAACTTGGACTCTATTGTTGATATCCTTAGGACATCATGATTGTTTCTATTATTTAATCATGATACTCAAAATGAATTATATTCAATAATTGCATTTCTTCTAAGAATGGCGAGGCAATTTAAAATTAAATTGTTCGACTTGGAATTTAAAATAAGCTTGTTTAAATCGTATTGTGTATTGAAATTCAAATTTCCTGCCAAAAACTGTACTTGAATTAGACCATTTCACATTCGATTTTGGTGCCAATCATTAAACGGGTTTTAATTTAATATTCCATTTGAATTTACAATTATTAATCAAACTACCTTTAGTTTAGCGGTTTTGATAGCACCGATTTTAAAATTTCGCGCCATACGTCACCGTCCTGAACTTAGACATCTTCAAAATTTTAAATTATGATTTTTTCACCTAATTTTTATCACAATATCATTTAAATCTTAAAATGTGGTTCATTTTTACAAACCAAACTCGTTAAATACTAAAAATTCCAAATTTACCCAGTTTTTACAGTGCCACAATGTGGGGTTAGGAAAGCAATGTAAACACCATACAGCAAGAATCACCAATGAAAATACCAAATTATATCAAAAGTATTATCGTGGGTGTACCAATTGGTGTAACATTCCTCGATTTAGTTGGATATGTAGCTCGGGTTGATGGTACTTCCATGCAACCGGCCCTCAACCCCGACCAAACCACTACAGACTACGTCTTTTTAAACCGTTGGGCTGCTCGTTCCCAAGACATCAGACGAGGTGAAATTATTTCACTAGTGTCACCCAAAGATCCAGATCAGAAGATTATTAAACGCGTTGTTGGACTTCAAGGTAAATGTCTATGAGTAACTTAACCTAATGATTTTCATTTACGAACTGTTTTTAAGGCGATATTGTGGCAACTTTGGGTTACAAAAGGGACGTAGTGAAAGTTCCAGAAGGTCACTGTTGGGTTGAAGGTGACCATACAGGTCATTCTATGGACTCTAACAATTTTGGACCTGTTTCTTTAGGTCTTGTTACTGCCAAAGCTTCCTGTATTGTGTGGCCCCCTTCCCGTTGGCAGCATATTAAATCGTTTTTACCTGAGTCTCGTGTGCCTCTTAATCTGGCTGCAAGAGCTATGGCTTCTGCAATGTAGCAATTTTAAGCTTAACAAATTAAACTAATTTTTAAAATAGGAAAAACTTATAAGACTCGATTTTTGTGTTCATATTTTTAAGTAATTTTTTAATAATGAGGGCAATTTCATTGGTCAATCGTTTGGAATTTGATTTTAACGGGACTGTTGTACGAAAGGGTTTAACTTTAGGTGATGTTGATAATGATGGTAATAATGAGTTGATAGTGGGAGGTGAAAATGGAGATGTTGCAATTTTTAAGGTATGTTTAATCTGTTTATTTTTGTAACAGCTCTGAAGTTTAGTGATTTTAGGGTGCTGAAAAGTGGCTAACCTTAACCGGCCTAAATTACGTTAGTTGTGTTGCAGTGGGGGATATATTTAACGAAAATAAAAACAGTCTTATAGTAGTAACTAGTGATGGTTGGTGCTATATTTATAACTGTGTATTGGAGCCTGTTTCTGTATCCGATACATCTGATACCCAAATAGAAGAAAAGGCAGATGAGGGGGTGGAACAGGTAAAATCAAAAGGAGTCGCAGATTTGTATTCACTGGTCGTGGTCCTATTAATGAAATAAAAACAACTACATTTAATAAATCCAACATAGTTAGCAGTGGGCACAATGGCAGTGGTTGTACAAAATTTTATTTCTTTATTTTACTATCGTTATTATTGCCACCGGTGGATTCATCACCAATTGCAAATTTATTCTAAAATTTCAGTGGGAACATCGGCAGCTTTATGTTAAAAATTTTATTTTATTATTTTGCTGTCCACCATGACTGGTGGATACAAAGGAAGCTATTCAAATCAAAATTTGAACTGATTCTTTTCACTTATTCAACAATTTTTATAAAGGTTGATGGTGCAATCTTCTCCAATGAAAGCATGGAAAGTGAAAAAAGCACAAGTAGCGATTCAGCTGCCAATAGCTCTCTAGAAAAAGAAAAAACTGTTTTGAAACTTATTCATAAGCAAAGAATTCCAGCCAATTCAAAAGTTTGTATCATTAAAACTGTATTATGATAAAATAACGTTTAATTTTTGTTAAGGACATTTTACTGGCCGATATCGATGGAGATGGTGCAATAGAAATGGTACTAGGCTTAACGGATCGTGTTGTTAGATCATATCGGTGGGATGTTGTTCCTGAGGAGGATCGACCTAAGAAGGAGGAACAACAGACTGATGGAAACCAAAACCTAGATACTTCTGAAGATCCTCCAAGTAATTTATCAAACTTAATAATAAAAAAAAGCAGACAATAATTTTTTTTGTATTTTTCAAAATGTGAGTTTTTCAAAATTTTTGAAATTTCGGAAATTTTCAGAACGTAAAAATGTTGGGAAGTTCTGAAATTTTTTAAATAGTTTATAAATTTTCAAAAATTTTTATATTTTTGGAAATTTTAAAAATTTTGAAAATTTTGAGTTTCCTGAAAAATTATAGTTTTTGAAAAATTTCAAAATTTTGAACTTTTAAAAATTTTCAAAAGGCAAAGTTTTATAATATTTCGATTTTGAGTATTTTACATTTAAATTGTTCAGGTAATCAACCAAAAAATAAAATTAAAAAGTAATTTTTTTGTAGTGCAGCTGATAGGCCTTCACAAATGGGAATGTGCGAAGCAAATTGGATCTGTATCGTTGCATTATTCAAAGGATGGTACAGCTTCGTTGTTGGTTGCACAACCAGGTGGTACCTTTATGAGGATAACATGCCAATCTGAAGAAGTTGTTGCTAAAACGTTAGAGACTGCTGCGGAAAATTCAGATTCTGGAAGGTGGAATAAATGCTTCTGGTTGAATTTATAAATTGTTTTTATAAAATTAAGTTTCAGTTCCCAAAATGAAAGTTTAGTAGGTTCAAAAATTGATTATCAATTTTTGGGAATTTCAAGAATGCGAAATCAAAGCATATCAACCGAAATTGTGGGTAACTTAAAGACAAAACCTTGTCTCGAACAAGATAGTTCAGAAAGTGACGGTTCCGAGATAATCAGCTCCCTTAGCTCTCATAGCACCCAGAGTGACAGTAGTTTACAAAAATCTAAAATTAAGACGAAAAGTAATCCTTATGCATTGGCAACTCTTGATGGTACAATCATGTTGGTGCAAAATGAGATAATTTTATGGTATAACTTACGAGTATAACATTTTTGTCTGACGCTAAGTTATTTTTCATTTTTATAGGGCAATAGCAGTGGATCATCAAATATTTGCTCTGAGCAAATTAGATGTGACGGGGAATGGAATTGATGATATCGTTGCATGTTCTTGGGACGGTCAAACGTACATTTTAGATCAGGATAAAAATTCCGTTAGGTTCCATTTGGATGAGTCGGTGCAAGCTTTTGATTGTGGTTATTACAGCATAACAGGGGATTCCCCTCCTGTTAGTTGCTTTGTCTACGTGACCTTTCGAAACAAGGTTAGTATTATTTAGTGAGATCGTTTGAACGGCTTGATGGGAAGCTACAAAATGTGGATTATTATTATTGGAGAACAAATATCATTTTTTGGAAAACAAATGCCGACCTAAATTTACAAAATGGCAACAGGACGCCATTTTGAAACAAAATTTAATTGGAATGGAGGATCGAGGGACCACTCATTTCAAAGGTCTCTTTGAGTAAAATATAATCCTAGATTTGGGGAAATTTTTATCTATTCAAAAACAAATGACATTGTTCTAAATTATCTGTTTCTGATATTAAACAAAACACTAATAAAAAGATACAAACAAAAATGGATCCCATCTTGACAGAATGGATGAAAAGAGGATCCAAAAACCATAAGAGGATACAATCCTAAAGGCCCACGAAGCATCAGCAGACCAAGAAAGCTTTTGTGAGACGGAACAGGTCAAGGACCTAAACCGTAAATGGATACGACGATGACTAATAAAAAGTAGTAGGCAAAACAACAGAAGTATAAGCAATTGAAATAATTTTTTCTATTCTGTTATTCTGTTCAGTTATTGTGTATTGCTCACGTTTAAATTTTGAGTGTTAAAACCGATGTCACTAACAGTTATGATATAAAACAAGTTCTGTTAAGTTATGATTTTGAATGTTGTCATTTGTTTTTGAATTGATAAAATTTTCCCAAACTCTAGGATTATACTTCTACCTTTTAAATGTAGGGTTACTTGACCCCCCTTGCCATTTAATAGTTTTTGCACAGGGGAATCCCGTCACCATTTTTAATTTTAAATCGGAATTTGCTTTTCTATAAATAGTATTTCTTCTCTAATATTAATACCGAATTCACATCAAGCCATTGAAATGTTAGTAGGGGGGGGGATTCTAGTCCTCACTGTATTTATCCATACAAGCAATGGTAAAATGTTTATAGAATATTTTTTTAGATTTACTTGTATTATGATATTCCATTGAAAGTAATGATTTGTAAAAAATTTGAGCCTGACATTACTAAATTAAAGGATGTACTTATTGATGAATACGTGGAAGAAGGTAAATTAGACCGTAAATCCAAGAAGCAGCTTGTAGAATATTTGCTTTATGGTGTTAAAAGTTGATTATTCTCTAATTATTGTAATAACAAAATTGTTAATATAAATTTGAATAAATAAATTAGTTTGATAATTGTTGTTTTCATGAAATAAAGAAATAGTATTTTTTGATGTTTCGTTTTTCGATCTTAATGAATGGAAAACAGCTAGTACAGTTTGCATTAGCAAAAATTAGATTCTAAAGAAAAACTCGGGTAATTGTTAGAAATTCAGATAGGTACTGTGTACGAGGCAGCGACACTAAACCTGTTTTTGTAGTTTTAAAAAAAACTTGCGTAAGGGTTATTGAAACAAATTGAAGATACTTATCTAGATTTTTTAAGAAATAGTGTGAATGACAGATATGTTGAAAAATATGTCTTTAACAACAATAAGCAGGTTATGGTAACACGATGGGGTACCAATTCATTACAGTACGCTACTATTAAAATTTAGATAATGAATTTACAGAGATAGGTAAGTAGATTTTGGTAGAGGTGGACCAATTTGTTGGCCAGCTGGGTCTCCAGACCTAGCAAAATAGATTTCTTTACGTGGGATTATGTAAAAGAAAGAGTTTATCAAACTTCATGGCCTCTACCTGACTGTCTTTAAGAAAATTATTGATCAACTTGTTAACCAATCTCTTTTGAGCCGTCTCAGATTGTCTGTGCAAGAACATACAACATAATTATTGGACATCTTGAATACTAGTTTTTACTAAAAAGAATATTATTTTACGGTTTTATTAAAAAAAAGTGTTTTCCACGTCTGTAGTTATTTTTAAGCAAAACCACAAAAAAACAGGTGGCAATACCCCTTATGATATCTGAATGTCTAGAAATTACTTGAGTTTTTCTGTAGGTTAATTTTCCCGAAAACCATTTTAGCTATAACCATTGGTTTTTATTAACAATGAAATAGTTGTATAATATGTGGAAATATACGGCTTGTGCAGTTATTAGTGACGTCTGCAAAATTCAAATTTTTGCAAAAAAAATGGCAATGATATAGCCATGGCTATTTAAATTGGGAGCTGTCAAAGCACCCAATTTAGAAGGCCACGAATGTGGCAAAACCACAACAGGATTTCAAAAACAAAACGTATTTAGCAAAGAAATTTAAAGAGGAATAAAAATACACAAAAATATACAAGGTGTTCTGATTGGTTCCACACAATTTTTAATTCTTCTGTATGTTAATAGTAAAGGAGACATCGACTCTTGTTGACTCACCCTGAATAAGCAACTAGGAATTTGTATTGTACAATAAGATTTTTATTATTTAACCTGCCTGTTTCATATACAAATTTTACAGTTGCATTAATGAACGTTTTCAAAGGAAACTTAATAGTAATATAGTTAGGCCTTAAACTAAACTAAAAATAATTACATTTACAGTTCTAACGATCACTTATCAACATTTCCAGTACAATGACCTGTATGTAGCTACTGCTAGGATATGTACAGTTCGAATTTTACATAAAATATAAAATTATTATGTATTATTAATGCTTCGATGACAAGTTACAACATTAGGGCCTTAATTTGGCACAGAATTTTTGCTTTGACTAGTAGTGTGATTTAAAAAATTGTTGTATTTTAACTGTCACATTATAAATAAATATATACAATTGGTCGATGTTGATGACAAAATTTGAAACAATTTTAATAAAGTAAACAATTCTAAACTTTATAAGTGGCAAGATCTAGTTGTGGTACGATACTTGTTCATGTATGAGAAATATTAAATTTTTTTAATTAACAGTTTTGTACCATAACTAGAACAATGGGTTTCACATGGATTTAACACTAATTAATACTTATTGTTCACATGCTTTCATTTACGATCCCAACTTGTGTTGTAAAACCAAGAAGACTCATCTCTAGATTTGCTCCAGTTTGCTTCTAAACTGTTTTCCTGAAACGAATTGATTCATTAAAAAAAATTTTAACAGCAATCGATAAATACATTTTTAAATTCTTTATTTAATAATTTGCTTACTCCAAATTGCGTATGGCCCATCGTGCTAGAGCTAAGGTAGTCCATGTTGCTATAATAGGGATAATTATTGTAACAACTGGTACTGGAATTGGTACTCAAAGCCACTGTTTGAGAGGAACACCAAGAACGGTGTTGATCCAACGAAAGGCTGTCTATTGATGCTGGAGACCAAATGCTTGAATTTGTTGTATTCGTGTAAGGTGTTGAAGCAATCTATAGTTCAAAAACAGTAAATAGATTTTTTTATTACCTTATAAAAACAAATTGATTAAGTTTACGCGAATATAACTTAATATAAATTTTCGTGGTTGGTTAGTTAGAGGTTTGGGGCTCGAATTTCCATAGCGTAAGATGTTTTTCTATAATTTTATAATTGTGACCATAATAACCACGAAAATTTACATTATTTTATAATAATAAAATATAATAAATATAGTTTGTAAATAATATAACAAAAGTGGTCTAGAACTAGTACCCTGTGCTACTCCCAACGTCATTAATAAAATTAATTCATGTATTATTCACACCAGAGCTTTTGCAAGTTCGTATTAAAACTATTCCTTTTAATTACATTAAATATGTTTTGATGTAATGAAACATTTTGAACATCACTGAAACTTACAGTCGGAGAACTCGCGCTTCCACTAGTGGTGAGTAGCGCAGGCTTGACGTAGCTCGGACTATCCCTCAAGTGTGGCGTTGTGTGTACACTCGGTGAACTTGATGAACTGCAAATACATTTAAATTATGATTATAAATTAAAAGTAATATTTGGTAAGTAATTATTGAATGTTTTCTCAATATTGTACACAGTATTTTAAAAAGTACATATTTAAATTTGTCTTGATGATATATTTGGCAAGATATGTTTTAATGATTTTAAAATATCTCTTCAGATATGTTGCAGAGCGAACTTTTGGTTCCAGACCAGCAACAACATTTCGTGTTGCACGATTTTGCAAAATTAAGTACAACCACAACTGCAATATCTGAGATAAATCGTTTCGTTCAGTGTTACTTTATTGTTAAGCTAAGCCAGAGGTTCTGCAGTCAAAAATATTTTTGCAAAGTTTTAAAATTGTTTCGTGTATTCCTTCTAAGGTCAAACATGTGAGTGTGTTGCTATTTTAAGCCCGTAAGTAATTCGTTTAAAATCGACTATACTACTCACATTTCGTTGAGCCAATCACAAAATTCCTCTTAGATAAAATGCACCAATCGCGTTTGTTTTATACTGATTAAATTGCATGGTGCTGTTTAAATAAGTGATTAAACCCTCAGTAGCTCCGGATAATCGCTCATAGTCGTTAAATTAACGCGTTTAAAACTGACTGAATTTATAATTATTTTAATATAGTTTTTCATTGCTTCGGCCAGAAGTAAGTATCATATTTAATTGTAACAAATTTATGAAATAAAAACAATAATTGTTTCTGTCGTCTACAAGCAAAAAGCAAAATACTAAACGGTTGCCAATGATAACGATGTCAACCAACATGAATCGCGAGTGTTCAAATCATGACTAGGGCTGGGCGACATTGAAAGTTTAATATCGATTATCTATAATAAAATTATATCGATAATATCGATAATATTTGCCAAGTTATATGAAGCAAAATCTTAAACCAAAGTAATGTACATACCCTCAAAAATTTTGTGAAATACCACTTAACGATATTTCTCTATAAAACGATCTATTTTTACAACAACACTTCACAGCAACAGTAAATAAAAGACATTTAAAAACAGGCAAACAATACCATGTTAAGAGCGCTGATTCCCGGAAACACCCGAGCATTTCCGGCTAATTCAATGTTGCCAAAAATGCGTCAAAATTAATGTAAGTGATATAATCAAGACGAATACCACTCGTTATATGATTTTTCTTCGATAAAATTGTGGTCTAAGTTAACTCGTGCTAATTAAGAATTGTATCGAAAATTGTTTTTCGTGAAAGTCGCCTTTTGACAGTGTTGATTGCGCTTTGTATTAAAATAATGTTCAAGTTCAACTTTTAATTAGGTTTCAAACGTACCAGACAGCAGATAGTAGCAGCTTCTTTCGTAATTTCAGTTTCTAGCAATTAAATAATTTTTATACCACTGTAAAGGCAAACTAGAACTGTTCCAAGTTAATCTTAATGTTTTTAATTTAATATATTAACTAACAAACGTTGACAATTTAGATGGCCCAATCTCTTAATTCCTTGGCGCGCTCATTAGTGACATCTGTATTCAAGTAATATCAACGATAAAATATTTTACCAAGTAATCAATTCACTAAACGAGTTTACATTTTTAGTTGGCGTATAAAAAAATAAATCAATAGTAGAGATGTATTTGAGTGGCCACCTCGGTCCCCTGACTTTATCCACTTAAAACTTTTTTTAAGGTAAATGCAGTAAAGTCCACTGAGAGCTACCTAACTTTGTATTTAATAATATAATTTTGAGCAAATTGATTTTAATACAAAAGTGGAAGTGGCTAGCTTCCCGAAACTCGGAGTTTTAACGCTTTTCTTAAATGTGCCACAGTCCGATCTTTTATGTCTATGTTGGTGTTCTACGTTGTAGAATCTGCTGTAAATAAATGGAACAGATCAGTTGAGATATGCAATTACGGTGGAGATAGTCGCGGGATCAAACCCTGACAGAGTTAACTTTTTTAAATTCTGTTGCTCTTTTATATAGATAAGTTTTCTTTAATTATTTTTGCTAGTAGTTTAGTTTTCTGGGATGTTGTTAACGAAATGGCCGCTCACGTAAGATCGCGTTCTATTAGCGCGCAAAATTTTTAAAATTCTTAAAGAATTTCTATAAATTTCAAATTTTTAAAATTTTTTATAATTTCCCAGAAAAGTTTTCAGAAATTTTCAAAACTGTCTGTCTGTAGGTAAGTAGGTGTGGTGCAACTATCGAACGGATGGTCGACAAATTGAGCTTTCTAAAAAAATCCAAAACCGGAAATCGAAGTTAGACATGGTTTTTAACAATTTTGACGAAAATTCAGCATGTTTTGAACTTCCAGGAGCCCAAAAAAGTAGTTTTTAAAAAGGTATGTCTGTGTGTGCGGCTTATGCGACTTAGAGTGTATGTGTATGGAAAATTCATCGTAAAAATTAAATTTAAAAAAAATCGAGACCGGAAACGGAATTTTTGTTTTAACAATATTCTCCGAAAACAGGTTTTTTTAAATTTGAAAACGGAATCTGATAGAAGATCGTCGAATAAATCTAACGCCGTTTTTCGGAACTTCCCAACTTAAAAATGGCGACTGGTACGATTTTAAAAAAAATTGAGTTAAGATCGGGATCGAATTTTCTATCACAATATTTTTATAGAGACACAATGTCACTATTATAAAAATTTGAAAAATCATGAAAGTTATAGGTAATAAAAGACTTTAAAATACTGAAAATATCCAAAAAGTTTTGCTTAAAAACTGTGTACACGATATTTGGTTTGTGTCCAGCCCGCTAATTTTCTGTGACGCCTTGTATACATATTTGACAAATTTGGTTCAACGCATATTTACTTAAAATGAGTTATTAATCCGTGGATGAAATTATTGTAAATTTTTCAAAAATCATTTAAACTACTGACATTTTTGGAGCAACGAAAACTGTAAAGACATAAAGTTTTTTTAATTTTGACAGTTTAATAAATGTTGCTTAAAATATGCCATATGTGTTAGATTCACTGATTTAAATTATTAGTTCACCCTGTATTAAATACAATTTTCTCCGAGCACATCTCTACTAAACAATTATTTGATGTCCAATCTCTAATAGCACTTGATAAGAGTTGTTTACGGTGATTGAAAAAGTGAAATATGGTAACAGGTGTGCATTCAATTACTGCATTCGACTATTTTCGGGACAAATAAAAATTAGCGTAAAGTTCCGATTTCATATTAATGTATGTTATAAGGTACGTGTGTTTGCTTAATGTCGGGGTGTTTTCTAACTTTAAATGATACAGTTCGTATTAATTCGTGATGATTTAAAAACTGAACTAATGTGTTTGTTGTTGGTGCAATCATTGCTGAGATCCTTTGAAATTGTTGGTATCGTTGGGACCTTTTTGGTAAGCAAATATAATAATTCGTTCACTACCAATAGAATCTGTACACAGGGATAAACGACCATTTTACCCTGACCTCTTTTGATCAGCAGTAATTGTTCTACAATTATTTTAAAATGTTAGAAGTTGTTTGGATGTAGTAAAAACAAAAGATGTGTTGTGTTCAGAGCTGGGCAATATTGAAAATTTAATATCAACAATTGAAAAAACGAAATATGGTAACAGGTGTGCATTTAATTAATGCATTCGAATTATGGAAGGAATTATGGAATTATGCCAGAATTTATTATTAATTGATTGCCTCATAATTTAAAAAGTGGCTAAATACTAGACTAGAAATCCGAACACTGCGATGATTATTATTATTATAGCCACTTTATTTATCGCCATTGAATATGTCTTTTTCTGCATCGTAAAATTTGATGCTTTCTTAGAATTTTTGCTCCTTTTTTTACTGTTATTTAACTCCCTCAGATTTGAAGTTAGTTTTTAAGTTGGAGGGAGTTAAATGATATTCAAAAAAGAGCGAAAATGCCAAGAAAAATCTGTTAATGTTTATATATGAACACGTTCAAAATATAAATAATTGATGCTTTGAAATATTTAAAACATATCTGACCAGATATTTTAAAATAATTAAAAATATCTCACCAGATGATATAAATAAATTACTTAAAAGTTATCTTTAAATAATAGATACTAAATATCTTTAAAATAATTTTAATCTCTTAATTAAAAATATCCTTTGGAAATAATATTATACGCTGCAATTAGTGCCGGAAATAAGCAATCTTGCGCCTGGGGCTTAAGTAATAATTACGCCTCTAAGAGATATAATCATATATGGTATGAGGGGAAAGAGAAGAAGCCACGTTCTCCCTTACATTTAACTAAACAGGCGCTCACAGAGTAAATAATGACGATGAGTCACAACCTGCTTAACTACCTGACAGCGTAACTTTAAAGGTGTGTTGATGTTGTACAGGGTAAGTAAAAAAATGTAACTTATTGTGTCCGTAACTTCGTAAATATTGATTCCATGATAAAATATGTTTTAAACGTTGTTAAATTTTTACGCTTTAGTTCTTTGGTTGCTATAGCAACCAATTTTTTTAAATACCATTTTATATTTTTTTCGCGTTTTTGTATTAAGAATAATTTCTCTTTCTATAGCAATATTTTTTCATGGGATTACATTGCAAAATAATTTTTTTCAATTAAATATTTTTGAAGTTCATGCATTTTTTAGTTGTCATAGCAACCAAACGAAAACATATAGAACAATTTGATATCAACAAAATATGCGCTGAAATTTACATAATAAGTTTCATTAAGGATACTTTTCAAAGAATCCATATTTATACGAAGTTAGAAATTATGCGTTACTTTTTACGCACCCTGTATAGTAGCTGTTATGATACGAAGGTTATTTTGAAAATATAACGTAAGTACGAGAATATCTTGCTTGGCGAATGTTTTTGAACCTTATTTGCACATCATAATCATTAAGGATCAGCTTTATACAAATTTATAGGACCCTCAACCGATCATTAGTTGTGTACAATTTATGAAAATTAAACTTTAAGCTTAAAAGAAAATTATTTTTTAACTTGTAACATTATCCCAAAATTTAGAGACTAAAAATGATGGAAAATTCTACTCTAAAAGATGTTATTTTTAATCCGTATAGCCATAACGTGTAGATTTATCGAAGCAATGCAAATTTAAATTTATCTAACTTTTGTTCCTCGTATTGATTTTTTAAACTCACCTCGTATTCGTATTGTTATTATTATTAGAAATTGGGGTGGGTGAAGACTTAGTGAGGACGGTCGATGTTTTGTTTCGGATCCTCGTCGTTTTGTCGACGTTCTGCTGCTGGTTGTGTTGCTTTTGTTGTTGTCTGCACTTCGCCCTCCTGTTTTTAAACCAAACCTGCAAATAAAAGAGGTGCATAATCTTCTTAAAATAATTTATACTAAATGCTACTATCATAAATTCTCAACTTTTGCTCTCCCTGCAACATTTTTTTAACTTTTCCTAGCTTGTCGAGTATATAAAGTAAATGTTAGCTAGGAAACCGAATAAATTCGACGAAACTGTGAGGTGTTCAAGCTCTTTGCAGGCTTCCTTGCATTATAATGTCACAAAGCTGTATTGATCTTCGTTCTGAGTAGAACACGATACCTTTGCATTCTCTTACGTTTGTCTTTAACGTCATGGAAATTTTATTCACAGCTGAGTTTAGTAACACACATAGTTATTCGAAAATAAGTTATCAAATTACGATAAAGTCCTGAATAATAAAAATAAAAAAATTCAAATAGGGTTGTATTCACAAAAAAAAACGTCTATTTATGAATCCTTTGAGGTAGCTTCGTAACCGGCTTAAATCTGGTGATCTAAAAGGCTAGAAATTGAGACTGTATCTGCACATGATTCTTCAAGGTAGCTTTCTAACGGAAAATCAGGGGGATGTATTCTGGCAACCTAGATGGCCAGAATTAGGGACTGTGTGTGGTCGTGATTCTTTAAGGTAATTTGCCAACTGAAAATTTAAGACTGTGTGTGCTCGTGATTCTTTAAGGTGGTCTTCTAACTGAAAATCAGCTGAATTAAATGTGGCGAGCGTGCTAGTAAAGTATCTACTTATGGTTTGCTTTTTAAAATGTCCATTTTTAACTATCAAAGCTGTTAAAAAATTGTCGCATTTGCAGTCTCTGAAGTGGCTGCTTACGCTTTTGAATAACTCTGTTATTATTCGTAACAGAGGTCGGTGATACAAATTAAAGGTATGACTGATGACGTTTTATTAAGGGTGCGATGTAACAGCATGAGCAGGAAAAGGCGGAATAAAATAAACATGGTAATTTGGCCGCCCCCAGTGTTACCAACAATAGCCAGAGGCGCGACGTGCTCCTGCATTCTCCTGAACGGCTAATAAGTTAACGACCGGTCGACTCCACAATCGACTATTCACTCCCAAATGGATCGCTTTCTAATGGTCGTTAGTGATTTATAGTGGCTTACATTGTTAATGTTGTTGAGTTGCGTTTTGGCCAATTGTACTTCGATTTTAGTGTCTCATTGTTGGCACACGTTTGAGATATTTAAGATTGCTTACGCTTTGTTTACTTTTTATTTTATTGTGCCGCTGCCAATTGTTAGAAATGAAGGAATTTGAACGATTTCTTAGAGGTTTTTGAAAAATAGGGCACCAACGTAAAGGCCGTTGTTTTTTCCGAAACTAGTAGCCATTTCAAGAAGTAAGTGTGGATCGCAACAAGTTAAAAATGTTATTAGTTGAATGTGGTTAATATTCCGTCGGTATTGGATTTCTAGAATTTTTGAGATCAACAATTGCAATAATTTCAAAGCTGACTTACAATTTTTAAAACGAGATTGAAAAATTTCTTGTCTCGATAGTAGCATTGCCACATAAGCGTCGTTTCGAAATTTTTAGTTTCGTTTTCAAATTTATAGGCAAGATAAGATTGAGAAATGCTTTGCCATAACAGTAGTATTGCCACAAAGGTTTTGTTTCGAAAATTCGAGTTTCATTTCCTAATTTTGGGACAAGATGGAATTTTTCATACTCACAGTATAGTACTGCCACAGAAGTCTCGCTTTGGGAATTCGAGCTTAACTCCTAATTTTGAAACAAGATGACGAAGTAGAAATTTTTGTCGTAACAGTAGTATTGCCACAGAAGTCTTGTTTAAAAAATTCGGGTCACGTTTCCAAATTTTCAGACAAGATGAGAAAAAACACATCTCGCCCCAACAGTACTATTATAGCCACAGAAGTCTCGTTTTAAAATTTCGAGTTATATCCCCAAATTACGTGAGAAGAAGACCGATCAAAAGATTTATTTGGTAACAGTGGTATTTAAGTTTAGTATGCAATTTTGAGAAAAGATGAGATCGAAAAACTTCTCGTCGCAGCAATAGTATTGCCGCAAAACTTTCAATTCAAAAATTCGTATTTCATTTCCCAATTTGAAAACCAAACAAGACCAAAAAGATTCTCGTCTCAACAGTAGTATTGCCACAGAAATCTTATTTCGTAAATTCGAGTTTTGTTCACAAGTTTTGAGACAAGATGAGATTGAGAAATTTCGCGTCTCAACGGTAGTATATTCTCGTAACGAAAATTCTGTTATCGTCTCCAAATTGTAAGGCAAAATAAGATCGAATAAGTTCTCGTTTTAACAGTAGTATTGCTGCAGAAGTCTTGTTTTGCCAATTGGAGTCTAATTCCAAATTTTGAGACAAGGTAAGAACGAGAAAGTTCTCACTATAACAGTAATATTGCCACAGAAGTCTCGTTTTAGTATTTCGAATTATATCTCCAAATTTTGTGAGATCTTATTTCGTAAATTCGAGTTTCGTTCACAAGTTTTGAGACAAGATGAGATTGAGAAATTTCGCGTCTCAACGGTAGTATATTCTCGTTACGAAAATTCTGTTATCGTCTCCAAATTGTAAGGCAAAATAAGATCGAGAAAGTTCTTGTTTTGACAGGAGTATTGCCGCAGAAGGCTTGTTTCGCAAATTGGAGTCTAATTCCAAGTTTTGAAACAAGATAAGTAATAATAATAACAGTAATGTTGCCACAGAAGTCTTGTTTTAAAATTCCTAGTTTCGCCTCAGTTTTGTGACAACAAGAGATCCAAACAATTTCATTCCAGTAGTATTGTCACAGATATCTGGTTTATAAAATTCCAGTTTAGTATGCAAATTTTAGAAAATATGAGATCGAGGAACTTCTCGTATCAGTACTCTCAACGGTTATAGTATTGCCAAATAAATTTCGTCTAAAACATTCGAGTTTCGTATCCAAATTTAGAAACAAGATGACAACGAGAAATTTCTCTCCAAAGCGATTCTTTCAATAATAGTAATAGCAGTAGTATTGCCAAAAAAGTATTGTTAAAAAAATCTTAGTTTCAACTCCAAATTTTGAGACAAGGCGAGATTGAGAAACGTCTCGTCTTAGCAGTAGTACTGCCACAGAAGTCTTGTTTTAAAAATTCGTAGTTCGTCTCCAAAACTTAACACAAGATAAGGTCGATAGATTTGTTTGTCTCAACACTCTAGTATTGCCACGAAAGTTTTGCTTTAAAAATTTGAGTTTCGTTTTCTAAATTTGCTATAAGATGAGATTGAGAAATTTCATGTCTCAGTAATAGTATTGCAACAGAAATCTCGCTTCGAAAATTTGCGTTTTGTCTCTAAATTATGACACAAAATAAGAACGAGAAATTGTTCGTTTTGTCAGTAGTATTGTCACACAAGTATCGTTTCAAAGTGTTGTTTTCAAATTTTTCACCTTAAGTAGTAGTATTGCCAACAAAAACCCGTCTTAAAAATAGTATTGCCACTGAAATCTCGTTTCGAACGCACGAATGATGTATCCAAAATTTGAGACGAAATGGTTTCCAGAAATTTCTCGTCTCGGTAGTAGTATTGCCAAGAAAGTATCGTTAAGAAAATCTGAGTTTCAACTCCAAATTTAGAGACAAGGCGAGATGGAGAAACGTTTCGTCTCAGCAGTAGTATTACCACAGAAGTCTTGTTTTGAAAATCCGACGTTCGTGTCCAAAACTTGATACAAGATAAGTTCGATAGATTTGTTTGTCTCAACACCAACACTCTAGTATTGCCACAGAAGTTTTGCTTTGAAAATTTGTGTTTCGTTTTCTAAATTTGCGACAAGATGTGATTGAGAAATTTCATGTCTCAGTAGTAGTATTACAACAGAAATCCCGCTTCAAAAATTTGCTTATTGTTATCATTTCAAAGTTTTGTCTTCAAATTCAATCTTAAGTAGTAGTATAGCCAACAAAAACCCTTCTAAAAATAGTATTGCCACTGAAGTCTCGTTTCGAAAGCACGAATGATGTATTAAAATTTGAGACGAAACGGTTTCCGCAAATTTCTCGCCTCAGCAGTAGTATTGCCACAAGTTTCGTGAAAAAATGAGACCAAGAAGTTTCTCGTCTCAGCGGTGTTATTACCACAGAAGATTATGTTTAAAAATACGAATGACGTTTTAAAATTTTTCGGATTGAGAAGTTTCTCGCTTCAACGGCAGTATTGCGACAACAGTTTTAAATTATGAAATAAAATGACATCCAGATGTTTCTCGTCTTGATCGAAGTACTGTCATACGAGACTCGTTTAGAAAATTTGCGACAAAATAAATGATACTTTCATCTCGAATTTTGGATATCAGATGGGGTCAAGAAATTTCTTGTTTCTGGAATAGTATTGCTATGAATTGAGCCTGAAAATGATTTAAATTGGAAATTAAAAAAATTGATAGTCTCGTCTAGCTAAAATCATCAAAGTGAAGTGAAGTTAGTGCCAGTTTGAAAGAGCCCAAGTAGCACAAAATATTGCTATTATATGAATCAAATATCATTATAATATTTGTGAACTTCAAATATTATTCTAATATAACATATATCAAACTAATATTTAAACTTGATGTATAGCAAATATTTGTAAGTAATATTAAGTCATCGTTAATAGAATATTTTTCCACAATATTATCAACCAAAGTTGTAGAAAATATTACCTAAATATTACGCGCTGATGCATGACAAATATTAGTTTCAAATATCAGAAAAATATTACTTACATCTTTTTTCAAAATATTACTACGATAAGATATACCAAATATTGTTTAAATATTAATAACCAATATGAAATTAATATTAAAAGGTAATATTGAAGCAATATCATTTAGACATTTTTGGATAATATTACTCAGTTCAGATTTACAAAATGTTATTTAAATATTATTACATAATATTTAACCAATATTTGCAGGTAATATTGAGAAAACATATCTTTGACATTTTCAGATAATATTACGCTGTCAAGATTTACAAAATGTTATTTAAATATTATTACATAATATTTAACCAACATTTGCAGGTAATATTGAAAAAACATAACTTTGACATTTTTGGATAATATTACTTAGTTCAGATTTACAAAATGTTATTTAAATATTATTACATAATATTTAACCAACATTTGCAGGTAATATTAAAGAAACATAACTTTGACATTTTTGGATAATATTACTTAGTTCAGATTTACAAAATGTTATTTAAATATTATTACATAATATTTAACCAATATTTGCAGGTAATATTGAGAAAACATATCTTTGACATTTTCAGATAATATTACGCTGTCAAGATTTACAAAATGTTATTTAAATATTATTACATAATATTTAACCAACATTTGCAGGTAATATTGAAAAAACATAACTTTGACATTTTTGGATAATATTACTTAGTTCAGATTTACAAAATGTTATTTAAATATTATTACATAATATTTAACCAACATTTGTAGTTAATATTGAAAAAACATAACTTTGGCAGTTTTGGATAATATTACTTAGTTCAGATTTACAAAATGTTATTTAAATATTATTACATAATATTTAACCAACATTTGCAGGTAATATTAAAGAAACATAACTTTGACATTTTTGGATAATATTACTTAGTTCAGATTTACAAAATGTTATTTAAATATTATTACATAATATTTAACCAATATTTGCAGGTAATATTGAGAAAACATATCTTTGACATTTTCAGATAATATTACGCTGTCAAGATTTACAAAATGTTATTTAAATATTATTACATAATATTTAACCAACATTTGCAGGTAATATTGAAAAAACATAACTTTGACATTTTTGGATAATATTACTTAGTTCAGATTTACAAAATGTTATTTAAATATTATTACATAATATTTAACCAATATTTGCAGGTAATATTGAGAAAACATATCTTTGACATTTTCAGATAATATTACGCTGTCAAGATTTACAAAATGTTATTTAAATATTATTACATAATATTTAACCAACATTTGCAGGTAATATTGAAAAAACATAACTTTGGCAGTTTTGGATAATATTACTTAGTTCAGATTTACAAAATGTTATTTAAATATTATTACATAATATTTAACCAACATTTGCAGGTAATATTAAAGAAACATAACTTTGACATTTTTGGATAATATTACTTAGTTCAGATTTACAAAATGTTATTTAAATATTATTACATAATATTTAACCAATATTTGCAGGTAATATTGAGAAAACATATCTTTGACATTTTCAGATAATATTACGCTGTCAAGATTTACAAAATGTTATTTAAATATTATTACATAATATTTAACCAACATTTGTAGTTAATATTGAAAAAACATAACTTTGGCAGTTTTGGATAATATTACTTAGTTCAGATTTACAAAATGTTATTTAAATATTATTACATAATATTTAACCAACATTTGCAGGTAATATTGAAAAAACATAACTTTGACATTTTTGGATAATATTACTTAGTTCAGATTTACAAAATGTTATTTAAATATTATTACATAATATTTAACCAACATTTGCAGGTAATATTGAAAAAACATAACTTTGACATTTTTGGATAATATTACTAAGTTCAGATTTACAAAATGTTATTTAAATATTATTACATAATATTTAACCAACATTTGCAGTTAATATTGAGAAAACATATCTTTGACATTTTCAGATAATATTACGCTGTCAAGATTTACAAAATGTTATTTAAATATTATTACATAATATTTAACCAATATATAAAGGTAACATTGAATAACAAAAATTTCATCACGCAGTGCTGCATTTTAAGGTTCTAAATGAGGATGTTTACTGATGAATTAAAATACACAAGGGTCAGTTACTCATTTCGAGTGCTGTTAAACGATTCCGAGTCCAGAATCGGAATCGATTTTATAGCTTTAAGAATCGATTCTGCAGCCTCGTTAAAACCGATTCTTGATTCCAGAATCAAAATCCGATTCTAGAATCAATAATGGAATTCCGATTCTAAAATCATACATTTATTTTCTAGTCTAAGAATCGGAAATTAGTTTCCAATTCTAAATATAAAATTCATTTTGATTTCAAGAATCTGTTTCGGATTGTAGAATCGTCAATAAAGATTTGTTTTCGGTTCGAAGCATCCGAGAAAGAAAGACAAAATATTTCAGAGCGCTGGTAATCTTTAGCATCCTTCTTACTGAGGTACTATTTAAATAGGGGTTTTAAATCCAGAGTTCGCCCCATGATGTGCACAAACTTTTTCTATACCTGATGTAACTACCTGTTATTAATACCAGTGTGCTGCTTAACAATTTCAAATACTTATTTTAAGTTTATAAACAAAATATTGGTTAAAAACGTATTTCACTCTTAGTATCACAATCTTCTGACGCGAAGATTTTAAAGACAACTGTTTAAATTTGGTTCTATTGTTATTAACATCTAGACAATGGATGAAATGATAAAAAACACATGATCGGCGTTCCTGTTCAGAACGACTTTCTGATTTTTACTTTTTTATACTTCTACTGAAGTATGGATCTATGGAAAAGAATCTAGGCAATACAAAGCCGAGGGAAAAAAATCATAAATAACGTTTCTTTTTTTTCGTGCGGTGTGTATACTAGGTTTACTGGTTTTAGAATCTTGATTTAAAAATAAAAATAATACAAATATATTTTATATTTTGGATTTTTTTCCCATGGCTAATTTTTCCTCTGGATTTTTTGCCTTGAACTGTTTTGCTGAAATTTTTCGTAGATGTTTTCCTTTGATTATTTAAACTAGACTCTAAAAATTTAAGTTTATTCTGCCTTATTAATTTCATAGTTTTGTCATTTTGGGGAAATTTATTTGAGGAATACTACTGGGTGGTAGTAATTTTATAAAAAATCAGTTTTTGTACTGGTAATACGAAAGGTAGGTATAAAAGAGATATTTGTCGGCTACTTTTCAAAGCATCGATGTCGGTTTGATGTATATTTCCTAGTAATCCTGGTGTATTTACTTTCCTGCTAATGGCCATCTTTGTCTACTGGATGGCTTGCTTTTAGAAAAGATAAGGTTTATATTTGTTGAAATATTATTCTTATTTTTGTTAAATATTACTAAGAAATACTAGTTGTATATTAGGATGTTATATGCGTGCAGAGATAAAAAAAGTAATAAAAAAAAATATTTAAGATAAAGTATGATTCAAATACAATCGCCTAGCAATATCCCTGGCAACGTGCCGCCTACCTGAGCAGAAAAAAGGCTTTTACTTTTGGAAATAATTCTAGGAAATTTCAGTTTTGGTAACAAAGTACCTGTTTACTCCCTACTACCTACCTTTGCGGGTGGTGAGTTAATCTCTACGGGGCTATGTTTCTGTGAATAACTTACAAGTGAGCCATTGCTGCAAATAGGTAACTAGCGAGCAGAGTTCCTTCCCATAAGTGATAATTTGTTTTCTCGTTAGCGTTACATCTTTAAATGAGGTAAGTTAAGTTTACATTTTTTAGTAGTTTTGGTGTATTTATTGATATTTATATTTATAGGTCGAGATTCTCCATTTTGCAGGCCGTGAAAGCGCACATATTCCTACAAATGACCAAGTTATTGGCCAACGAAATGGCTTTGCGATATTCCAGAATTTGCAATACGGGAAATTGCCATTTTGCCATTTGCACATTTTTAAAGCTATTGTTTGTAAGTATTTTGTTAGATTTTCTTAATCTGTTAACTAAAACAGCTTGTAGTTTTAGCTGTTACACGCAGACGTTTTGTAAGCACATCCGACACGAAAATGAAAAAGTTAGTGTAGGCATTCCTGGCCACTTCCAAAAAGGTTGGTCTCATTTATTCGTACATTATTCAGAATTTCTTCACTTACATGTACATTCCTGACCCAAGTTCATTTTTTTTACTATGAATGTCGGAATGGAAGAATGTGTCACGTAACTTTGTGAAACCATGCCCGAAAATAAACTAATTAATAGTTAATACCCGCGTACACAGTTAACTATATGTTATATTTTAACTTTCAGAGACACCACCGTTACGGACAGAGGCACAGGGAGATATATGACAATTAATTGTAAATCTATATATAATGTAAAAAATGTATGTATAATAAACTACCAGGAAGGACGTTTTTGTTTTTTTAACATTGTGTGTGCTTCTACATCGGATTGAACTATATTTTGGACAAAAAGTGAATAAATATTTTGAAAATCTGTTAAAATTATTGGTTTAATGAATTTAGATAACATTATTTAAATATTTTAAAACTACATTGTGGAAATATTGTATGTAGCATGTTACGTTAACACAAAACAAATATTTATGTAATATTATTTAAATATTATTTTTATATTACCGTAACATGTTACACACAATATGTCCACAATGTAATTTTACAATATTTAATAATATTTTCAAAATTCATTAAACAACTATTTTTGACAAATATCATATATTTATTTAAAAAAATATTAAGACAACATTGTGAACAAATATTGTATACATCTTTGAATAAATATTATAGAAATGTCTTTTTTTAATATTACCGTAATATATAAAAATTGTTACATACAATATTTCTCCAATGTAATTTTCAAATATTTAAATATTTTAAAACCATTAAATAAATATTTTTGAGAAATATCATATATATATATTTAAAAAAAATATTAAAACAATATTGTGAAGAAATATTGTATACATCTTTAAATAAATATTATAGAAATGTTTTCTTTTAATATTAACGTAATATAAAAAAATGTTACATACAATATTTCCACAATGTAGTTTTGAAATATTAAAATAATATTTTCAAACACCATTAACAAATATCATATAAATATTAAAAAAAAATATTAAGAAAATATTTTGAACAAATATTGTATACATCTTTAAATAAATATTATAGAAATGATTTATTTTAATATTAACGTAATATAAAAAAATGTTACATACAATATTTCCACAATGTAGTTTTGAAATATTAAAATAATATTTTCAAACACCATTAACAAATATCATATAAATATTAAAAAAAATATTAAGAAAATATTTTGAACAAATATTGTATACATCTTTAAATAAATATTATAGAAATGATTTATTTTAATATTAACGTAATATAAAAAAATGTTACATACAATATTTCCACAATGTAGTTTTGAAATATTAAAATAATATTTTCAAACACCATTAAACAAATATCATATAAATATTTAAAAAAAATATTAAGAAAATATGTTGAACAAATATTGTATGTACGTATTGAATAAATATTATAGAAATGTTTCATTTTAATATTAACGTAATATAAAATAATGTTACATACAATATTTCCACAATGTAGTTTTGAAATATTAAAATAATATTTTCAAACACCATTAACAAATATCATATAAATATTTAAAAAAAATATTAAGAAAATATTTTGAACAAATATTGTATACATCTTTAAATAAATATTATAGAAATGTTTTCTTTTAATATTAACGTAATATAAAAAAATGTTACATACAATATTTCCACAATGTAGTTTTGAAATATTAAAATAATATTTTCAAACACCATTAACAAATATCATATAAATATTAAAAAAAATATTAAGAAAATATTTTGAACAAATATTGTATACATCTTTAAATAAATATTATAGAAATGTTTTCTTCTAATATTAAAGTAATATAAAAAAATGTTACATACAATATTTCCACAATGTAGTTTTGAAATATTAAAATAATATTTTCAGAAACCATTAGACAAATATTTTTAACAAACATCATATATATATATTTTTTAAATATTTAGCCAACATTTAGGTCAAATATTGTAAACATCTTTAAAATTAATGTTTTAGAAATGTTTCTTATGAATATTAACGTAATATAAACAAGTGTTACATTTAACATTTCTACAATGTAGTTTTGAAATATTTAAATAATATTTTGTGCTACTGGGGAGTATCGAAAGTAACCGAAATAAATCGCAGGAGATCTCAATTCGAAAGAAATTAGACGGATATGCTTGTTCAAGGTCTGGATTTAAGTATTGCAGTAAATCCAGATTGTAATTCTACTTATTTATGTCATTTCCTTCTTTTTCTTTGTACCTACTATAATTGTTATAATTTTTAAATTTTATTACTAAAGACCGGACTATTAGTCGCAAAAGAACAAAAAATTGCGTTAAAATTCAATAAGTAAACAAAAACAGCGTACTCAAATCCATTGAGTTATACGCAAAACATATTGGACAAGAGAACTAATTTTTCGGATGAAAATTTACAAATTAGTTGTTGTGTACCGCAATTCTTAAGTTTTTTATTCAAGGGTGGTTTCATGTCCCTTACGAATGTTGACAGTCCAAAATTTTCTTTCGTAAAACTTTCTCGTTGTATTAATTAATTTACACGTTCTATTTTCATCAACTCGTGGTTCCTATTTCACATTTCAATTAAAACAAATATTTTTGCAGTTTCATAAAATTGTTTCGTGAACTGCTTTTAAAACTCATGGCCATTTTTATTCTTCGCTTATAAACCCTGTTTTATTTTATTTTACTATTACATAAGCTTTAATTCCAGTTGACCAAATAAATAATAACTACCTGCACAAGGTAGATTAAGGTCAAACATATGGATGTGTTACCATTCTAAGCTCGTAAATAATTCGTTTAAAAGTTTATGTATGCGCCAATTATACATTTAAAGGAATAATGCCAAAAAGGCTTAATAATTGATTGCCTCATAATTTAAATACTGGCAAAATACTAGACTAGAAATCCGGACTAATTTTATTACTCACTTGAACTCTAGATTCTGGAAGATTAATTTTTAGAGCTACTTCTTCTCTCATAAAAATATCAGGGTACCGTGTCTTTCCAAAAAGAGCTTCTAGGATGTCAAGTTGTGCTCTTGTAAACGTTGTCCTCTCTCGCCTTTGTTTTCTTTGATTACCTGCAATGTAAAATTGATTGAAACACATTTAATTTACAACTATTGTTTGTATTATTTATACTGTAACAAAAATACGCGGCAACGCAGGATGAATAAAACTAAAATAAATAAACTAATCCTTTCGCACACAAATTATAATTAAAATTTTTTTTTGTAACAAACTAAAAACCCAAACAATGTTTTATTTAATTTAATCAATTGAGCTTTGACCGACCAACAAATACAGTTATATTAAAAAAAATTACTTGATTCGTAAAAGGATTAAGGTATCCAGATTAAGGTTTTTACCTCCAGGGTAGCCCATGGAAGTGTGTAAGGAATCGACCGGAAGTCCGTGCAGACCCAAGCCCGGAACTGGGTACGGGGCTGACTTCAAATAGGCCATACCCGCCGAAGAACTTCCGCCGCAAGTGCTTCCAAATCCCGGAAATGATAGTTCGCCTTCCGGATTGCATCTGGAATGTGAAACAATAAATGCACTTTTATTTAAAAGCTTTTGAAACACATTTTATTGAAATGGCATAATTTTGATATTATCAAATGGAAATTAATATTATTTTAAAGTAAAAAAAAAACAGTGGCGTAGAAGAAATTTTAGTAACAGATTTAAAAAAAATCATAATAAATTTTTTACTAACGCATCACATTTTAAGTAATACTACTACACGGATTATGCTAATAAAAAATTAATTGCCTTAAGCGATGCTAAAAATACACTATTTTTCTTTTCCAATAATAAATCAAGATTGCTTGGTTCCATATGAACAAGTTTAACTTATTTTATGGCATTCTACGCACGAGCCAGATGAAATAAATTACGAGGTTCGCAAATAAAAGCGAAATATAACTCATATAACGTTAATAAATGTTTAAAATAAATTATTCCTAGTAGTAGAATGTATTTAATGTTACAGTTGTAAAAGCTATAGATGTAGAGACTGAAAGTGGAAAATTGGTATTGAAAGTAAAATTAATACTATAATCTGCTTAGTGAAAAGAAACTTGAATTTTTGTAAAAAATAATATTACAGATGATTCCTTAATATAATGTTTCGTAAACTATTTTTTTTGTCTTCAGATCTAAACTAAATTTCTTTATTTACAATTTTTTTTATTTAGAAATTTTGGCACTGCGAATGATTTAAAGCTGAAAAAAGTGACACAAAAATAGGAAATGGTTTAACCCTACAATATAAAATTTTATCAATGCAATGCAAAGTGTACAAAGTGAATCGATAAAGGGTCACCAGAGCAGCGATTCAGGCCGCTCGCTTTGGTGTTGCTCTAACATACTTGTTCTGGTTCGAATCCAGAGCTGGGCGAGGCTGGATGTATGTGTATGTGTATGTCTGTGCATATTAAATGCGACCCCGGCAGTTGGTGCCTCCCTGTACCGCTGTAAGTACAAGGAAAAGAAAACAACACCGTTAGACATTTGTTAAGACGTTCCTGAAGCAATTTTTATGTCGAATTCATGCTATATGTGGATAATTAATCCATGGGCCGTTTCGAACTTTGTAAAAGAATCTTCAGGTGATTTGTTCATTTTTGAAGGTAGATGATTATTTTTTTCTGTGCTGTATTGTAACGTCTCCTATTCTGATTTCAGTGATATATTACATTTTGTGTTTTTTTTTGATATTATGCTAAAAATTTGAAAACTTAATAAAAGATGCAAGTGACCCAAGCAAATCCAGAATTTATAAAATTAAAAACAATCGTTTAGCTATGCCACTTTTTCTGAATTCAAATTGAATTTCAGACGTCGACTTCTTGATATTATTTGTATTGTATTATTAAACTCGCGCACACTTGGGACAACTAGCTTGGCACAATAATTTTGTGTGATGAATGACTAAGACTTCGTTACTACGCTAGCTGCGTCGTTATATGGCAGCATGTTGCGAAGTAAATTATTGATTTATTGACGTCAAACATTTAGTTTTTAACATCAAAATTTGGTTTTTGACGTCAATAAAAATTGCTTTGACGCTAAAAAATCATTTATTAACGTTTGAAAATAATTAATTGTGAATAATCAATAAAGAATGGCATTTATGTGGTTTCATTACTTAATTACAAATCATGCAAGTGACGTTCAGAAACCAATAAATGGTTTTATATTTGACGTCGAATAAATTATTAATTGACGCTATAAATCAGCTTTATGTATTAATAATTAAATATTTATTTTAATAACTAAATTTAAAAAATGATTTTAAACGTTACGGTAAACTTTTGACGTCAAAATAGTTATTTGTGTACCAAGGCCAAAAAGTGGATTTTTTTCGGTCGAGTCTGAGTTTAATGGCCGAGGTGAAGCCGAGGCTAGAAAGTAGACGAGGACGAAATAATACTTTTTGGCAGTGGTGCACACAAATGTTTTTAGGCGACCTTCATTATAAAATTTACAAATTTGTTAGATTTTTATTTATGATTTATTGATATAATTATTTATAACAACTGAACAATTGTACATATTTGTGACTCCTTCAGAAACGTTTATATTTTATTACAAATTTGTTAGATTTTTATTTATGATTTATTGATATAATTATTTATAACAACTGAACAATTGTACATAATTATTAGAAAATTCGACTAGCAACACGTATTTATTACAGTTTATAGCAAGATTGACAACTTGTTTGATTCAGAGATATTTTGACATTGTCGGTAATGTCGGTATCATGATGTAAGGTAGAAAATTATCGATAGATGGCGCCACCCTTAAAAGGATCATAATGAAAGCGTCCAAAAAACGGTTACTTTTTGGCCGCTTTTGAGTACTAAAAATACAATTTTTTGTTAAGGTCGCCTAAAAAGTAAATTTTAGTCGTCTTAAAATGACTTTCTCGCTTTAAAAAACTAATTACTGACGTTATATGTTTTGACCACAATATATAGTTTTGTGAAATTGCAAAATCATTTTATTACGTCAAAAAAATATGCCCTGACGTCGATGTAATTTATTACATCCATAATAATGTTCTGACGTCTACAATTAATTTTTTAACGTCAAAAAATCATTTTCAGAACTCTAAAATTAATTTTTAACGCAAAATTTGATTTTGCGACGTCAAAAATTATCTTTTTACTTCAAGAAGTGGTCGGTCATACAGCTGTTTTTGAAGATTTTGCAGGTAGTTTATTAAGACATGTTTCAATAAACAGGTTTTTGTCAAAACATCCAAAAAAACAACGCAGTTGCTGCCATGTTTATCTTTCGGATAACAAACGTCTTTTATTCTGTCACATTTTGCATTTAGAAAATACGTTTGGAAGCTATATTTAACTTCTGCTTTTTTTTGGCTTTGAATTTGAGTAACCACGCGAATTCGGGACGAAAGTAATGAACGGGAGTAATGGGACGGAAGTGAGGTCGCCTATATGCAAACTGAAGCGATCATTGTTTACACAATTATAAACGAGTGTATTTTGTTGCGTTGCTTATACATATACCCAGTCTGCGAACACCACATCAAGGGAGAGATACGATTTATAATATATTTGATTGAAGGTTGAATTACTTCAGAATTATAATTCCTTTCTACGAAAACAAAAAAATAACAATTTATAATTTAAGTATTGACATTTGAAACATAAATAACATTTATGCACGGATGTATCATAAATTGACAATTATACACGAATTTCTTTGTCATAAACGTCGTTTTATAGCCCATGAACCTCTTTATTGCCCATGTGCTATAACGAAACGTCAATCAACGATATTTTAGGCTTTTACGCTTCACAGCAACGCTAGATGTGGGTGAAAAATTCAATTTATTTTATAAATATTTTCAATTTATTTTAGAAATATTTTTAAATAAAAAATCTTCATCCGTGCATAAAGTTGTATATGTACCACGGGCGTAACTTGCTTTTATGGCCTTCGACGTATTCTTAGCCCTCGTTTGCCGCCTCGGGCTCAACATTACGTCTTACACCATGAAAGTCTCTTTACGCCCTTAATACATAAATAACTATTGTATATGAATCTAAAATAGAAATTGATGAAATTTTCATAGAAATTCGGTAAACCGTGAAAGTCAGTTCCTCCAAAGAATTTTCTTTGCGTAAAATTAGATCATACCGACACAATCTTGTTAAGTACGTAATTTGTTAAGTACGTAATTTGTTATACAAAATGGCTACGTACAACCTTTTTGACTGGTACCAAACTTTTTTAATAATAAAAAAATGTCCAGATCCTAGTTTTGAAATTAAGCGTTTTTTAACAAATATAACGTAATATTTCGAAAAGTACTTGGCACATTATTTGATTTTTTTTAAAGCAGATGCATGAGCGCTGTCTATGATTCCATTTTAATGTCCAAAAAAATTATTTTTTACGCAAAGAAATTACGAATAGGACTTTTTGTTTTCGTTGTAGTAAAATTTTTACTAAGCTACAATTTTTTTATTTGTAAATTTTAACATTAACAGGCAGCGAACAAAATGACGAATAAACTTTGATAAATATTTTAAAGCATGTTTCCATGAACTTAAATGGAATCTTCCTGTGTAATGGAAACAGAACGGTACAAATAGTACCGAAGATGTTTCTTTAGGCACGCAAAGTTTGAACCGTCGCTTCTCAAGTCTAAGTACTAATCCATGCTGTACATTATAGAAAGTTACTCCAAACATGTTATTACATATGTCTAAAGTTATAAGAAATAAAGGAGCTATGTTAAAAAACATCAAAAATAAAATTTTCTCATTGTTTTTGATATATAAAATAAACATTGGCCTATTTTTTTAGCACATTATTGTTAAAAAAATTCAGAACTTATAGCTTTCATTTATTGATTTCTCTAACACTTCAATGGTGCATTACATTTTTTTTTAAATTCTGAAAACTGAAGAGACTTTTTCAATTTTTTTGAAGTTTATGTTGAGCATATAAAATTTGTAATAATGTATTAAATACCCTACTTGAAATTTTGTATAAGTATTAATTAGGTCCAGTTGTCACAAATTATTTTGCTAACTCAGTACGAATTGGTTGTATTTAATTTTTTAAATTAATATTTTTTATTATTTAAATAAAAGTCCCGTTTTACTTTTAACGATTTCTAGAACATTTTTTTGTTTGGTTAGTTTCAATCTTTTTAAACATTTCTAAAAAAACCAATTAAGGGTCTTATTCCCAGCTGAAGTGGACTCTTTTTGTCGTCTTACTTTTTAAGAAAACCCGCTCAAATTACGCGCCCTTATTCGTTATTTTCAGACAGCATGGTGTCTCACAAACTAGAAGAAATTTCCAAATTGGTTATCAATGTAGAAAATACCTTTATTGTGAAGGGCTTAAAGCGGCAGGACACAAACAGTCTGGCGGTCAAAACTAACGCCCTGTGTCGTACAGAAGACCGAAACTCTTTTTATGGACGATTAAACCAAGAAATTGGGCTTTTATGTTAAAAAAAATTCGTAAAGTCCCTAAAGAGCAAAACACACGCTCCAATTAGTTTAAAGAGAATTTTTAATCATTGAAATCTATCAGTTTTGATCTTCTTCCTAATCAGCCCTTTAAGGGGTAAACAGAGGGTGGCAATCAAGTTAGGACGAGATGATAACGTTAACGATGAACCATTAGCTTTAACAAGCCCCTCGCATTCAATTATCTGAAATAAAATTATTTTCCCCTGTTGATCTCAGAAACCGTTGTTTGTTCCAGATTTGTATCTTTGGCGACATAAAATTTAGAAGGGTGCAACGAATCAGATTCTCATCGACATCAGGAAAGTTGTCGTGGGGCGTCAGTAGTCAGAAAAAACAAGCACCCCAGTATTAGTTGTTTAAAAATGTATTTTAATCTGTCTTAATCTGGCAAGGAATGAGACGTTTCCTTTGTGTTTCGGGATTATGTCCTCGCTAACACCTCTCGTTAGGCTAAGGTGTGACAGCTAAAGTCAATGAAACCTGAGACAACTGCGAAGGACAATAAAAAGCTGAATATGTCGAGAACTAGTTAGTGAAATAGGACACTTGGAGAGAATTGCCTGGGAATTAAAAGCATTTTTATTTTGTACATCATTCGAACCCGAAATCGTCGATAACCATCTAACAATTTTTTTCCTTAAAAAAACTCTTCATAAAATTTGTGGTTATTTGCGGGCAGAAAAAGAAATCGAAAAGCTCGAATAAAACAATAAACATACGCGCACGCGGCGCTAATAGAGTTGTCTAGTGAATGAGGGTTCTTACGCCCTTATCGAGGTTTGCACTCGAGACCCTCGATGGCCATCAACTGCCCTTTTAGGTTACACTCCTTCTGGAGTGCTGAGATAACAACCGTAAAAGACAGGGGCTTGAGTTTCGGAAAAGCTATGGATACTTATTCAAGCAAGTAAATTATTGTAGGGAGTATCGTGAAATAGATGCTGGTGTTTTCTTAGAATTTATTGGTTGTCATGATAGAGAGATATCTTAAACGAATAAATGTGAAAAATGTTCTACAGTGCGGACACTTTAATTTTGTTCCCCATTGCTATCTCGGAAACTACAAGAGATACGAGGTCGGGTAAATTACGTAACATTTTCTTTAATGTAACAGACTTTGCGTTCGTTATATGTAGTTTCGTGCTTAGAAAATTGTTTTTGTGTTAATTGACCTATGAAGGAAAACTAGCTGAATCCGTGACCTTCGCTTTACGCTGTTTTATTGACGTCGAAATGTAAGCCACGTCGGAGTCATCGCGTGGCTTGCCGCCCTGCGTGACTGCTGCATAAACATTCGCTTAAAATTTAAATACGCTGCCTCGAGAGGTAAGAGTTCGTCGCCTTGTTATGGTGAGACACATAGGGATTTTGCATATAGATGGGAAAAGATACAGAAACTTATGTTAACTAGAAGGTGTTGGAGAAAAGTGAAAAATGAGCGAATCCCTCGCTTTGACTGTTAAACATTTTAAATATTTTGATTTTTGTTTCTTTAAATATTTTATATCGTAACGTTAAACAACGTCCAAAATCAGAAAACAATTTTTTGCATACAAACGTAAAGTAATGAGCAGCTCCGCATAAAATTAGTCGCGCTAATAAAATCCACAAATTTACGCGTCATTACATAAGGTTCATGTTCGCTTGTACAGCGGGCCGCTACAGTTTTTAGTGCAGATAACCAAATTTGGATTTATACTGTTTTTTGTATTATTAAAATAAAATCAGCTGATAGCTGTTATTAGCATTACGAAAACAAACTCCGATGAGGAAATATCACGGCTGCAAGGCAGTAAATACCGGCATCAGGTCTTCACTGCTTTACATATTTTGTACCTACATTTGATTATTAAAACAAAATACTCCGAACTTGGACTCCTTTCAATATCGAGCTCTAATGCAACTGCATTACGAATTTACGTTGACTTTCATCAAGTTGTGCTTTGCAAAACGCTAATATTTAATAGTAGTATTTAAATTTACGGCTTTATGATTATGAATTGATCTAGTTTCTTTGTTTGTTTGTTTATAATTAGATCGGTTAGGATGATGTCATATAAACAGGTTAGGGAACATCACAATAAAGATGGGAAAATAAATCACCGACATGTTTAATACACATAAAGCAACCCAGAGGCGGGTAAACAAAACAGTACCAAAAGCTAAAATAATTTTTTACGACGATAAAAAAATAAAATTGTGATATCGTTCAACAACAAAGAACCCTTATAGCAGGCAAACTTTAATTGATATTAATTTATTTAGGATTTTCGTCTATTTTGTCTAAAGTATTACCGCGTTTATGTTGTTGTAAATTCATGGAGGGCGTTATACTTACAGGTGCAAGCTGTCAGTCTTGCAACTCTTTTTTTGTCTTAATAGACATTAAAGCCAGAATCATTAAAACACCGAAGCGGACTTTATTTTCCTGATATTAAGTTCAGAAGAAAACATTCTGTTTTCTAACGTCTTCTATAATTTTCAAAGCTTAATCAAAATTAGGCTTCCCGCTTGAGAACAACGCATTAGGGTTATGTGATTATCAAAATTCATAACCGATAATCGATTGTATCGATCGATCCATTATTTCGATTAATTGAATAATTTTTTAATCACATAATCGTTGATCAAATAATCGATTGATGAAATAATCGGATAATTAAATAGTTGATTATTTAAATAATGGGCTATTAATCGAATAATCAATAAATCGCCCAAGTAAATAATCTACTAATCGTTATTTATATTATCAAACGGAAACGAACTTTTTAAATGATTATTAAGTATAAATAAAATACTGTTACTTCAACAATATTTATTCATTTTAACCTTATACGTCATTATATGATTGTGTAAGTAAGTAAGTAAGTGTTTAGCATAATGAGATTTATGTGGGTGTTTGTATTTGTAACAACGTACGTGTTCTTCATACCTAATATATAAATTTCTAATTGTCTGGCCTATATAAACCGAATTACAATGCGAACAATTTAATTTGTAAATGCCTGATTTTAGCAAATCGTCTGTTTTTGATTTTGCATTAAACAGTGTTTAAAATGTTTTTAGTTGTTATAAAACTTACTTTATATATATTTGTCTTATTTATCATGAACCCAACACACATTAAATTCTAAAAGTCATAATATTGAGTTAAATGGAAGCTCCGAAAATCTCATAAATCGATGCTTTTACTGAAAATATGTGTTTATGAGAAAACAACCAAAGGCAGAGAACTACGAGAAATGCTGAAATAGCCAAAAAAATAATCGTTTTGAAAAATAGTCTGAAATATGAACAAATAGCAATCAGAAACAACATAAAACGTAGTAAAAATAAAGAAATTAATTTTAGTAAACTGCAAAAATTAACTTTGCTAAATTAGTACGACGGTTTTTTCTATTTTTACTTTAATAGCTTTTTCTTAGTGAAATCTTGTTGTTCTTAACATTTACATTTAGAATTTAATATTATTTATTTTTATTTTTATTTTCAAACTTGTATATGAATTTAAAAAACTTAATTAAAAATAAAATCTTATATTCTTTGTAATTCACTGCTTTTCAGAAACTAGACTTTCAGTACGTTTTAATGCACTGAAACGTCATTAAAGCTTTCAGTTTTAGTGCACCAAACAAAGCGTTTTAATTTGAGGAATAATTTCTAACTCGACATTTGGGCAAGTGTTTACGGTCAGAATCGTTAAAATTTTTTTGTTGAATTTTTACTACGTCTACGTAATTTAGCCTCGCGGTTGCAAAGTATAAACAATGCCCACTAGAACAAACCACTGAAAACACGTAGAAAATACTGAAACTTGTTTCATTGCAACATTAACTTACGGCATGACACAAACAACGTGGGTAATTGATTGCTGTTAACGAGATTAATTTAGCAAGAGTACATTGACGTTAACTTATGTGTATTTATTAAAATACAGAACTTTTCACAGCTTATAACATAACGTACAACTGATCGCAACAAAACCAAGAAAACCGTACTTTTCGGTAACTTGAGGCTAACTTACGTAAGATTCGTAACAATTCGACGAAAGAAATATGAATAATAATTTTTAACGTTTTTGGCTTTAACAAATTGTTACATATTTTTAATTACCGATAATTACTATTATTGTTTTCTAATTTCTTAAAGCTTATCGTTGATTATCAAACTCACAATTTAAAGTATTTTTTAATCTTAAATTTTTATTTCTAATATTTATTTAATTGGAAGTTGTAAATTTAAAAAATAATCATTTTTATATCAAAATCGTCACTTTACCTAGTCTGAAATGTTATTTCAATTAATTATTAATTATTTAACCTAATTTATTGTTTTCCAACAACATTTAAAATTCAAACTATGAATCACAAATACCTTAAATTTAGAGCCAACACAAGAACCTCTCCTAACAAAATTAACATCATCTCTGGTAAACTCCGAAAAAAGGGTGCAGCCATTTTGAATAATTCCCTTTATGTTCCTACCTGTATAATATAAACTAATAAGGATTTAAGAAAGGAACACCTAAAGATTGAACGTATACATAAACATAGGCAAACAAAGGGTTTGAATCTGGTTTTTATCTGCTTATGTGAATTGATCAGAATAAGTGGTGCTGGTCATTAACTAAGTGCTTGTTAAACTTACACACGTGCATTTATTTGCTTTGATGTTGCTCAACAATGGCAGGGGCGTAATCGCTGCTAATTGTATACATTACGTATCTGATACTAGTTTCATTGATGAAAATATACCCAATTGCCCAATTAGCAAGGAAACGACTATTTAACTTTTTTTAGTAGCGAGGTTAGGACGCAATTCTGACGGAAATTGTAGGGTAACATTTTCAGTTATAAGCTTAAAAAAATTATTTTTGAAACTAAAGATACTTACCCAGCGGTAAGGCTGTTTGGCCACATTTACTGCCTCCACTGAAACAAAACAAAATTGGAATAAATAAAATTTCTGCAAAATGAAAGCAAAAATTTACATAAATTGAAAATATCTCAGAGATATTCGTATTTAATTAAAATTATCTTAGATATTGGTAATTATTCCAAAATATCTTCGATATTCATAAATATCAAAAAGTATTTTTAAATCGCCTTTTTGAAAATCTTAGAGAAAATTTAAAATTATTTTTAAACGCTTATGTTATAATTTAATAGTCAACTTGTCCTTATTATGGTAGGTACTTAAATTTAAAATATCTTTAAGGCATCGTTTTTGTTTAAAACTTTCATACGGAATTTTGTAAATAAACGTATTAGCGGTACCTTAGATATGTTCTTATTTTAACAACGGTTTAAATATTATTAATAAAAAACTAATATCTTTAAGATTTGTAAATCAATTAATTAAAAATGTTTTTGAAATGTTTTAATTCTTAATAAAATTAACCAAGAAGTAGGTAGTTTTAGGTCGCTAAGAAACTTAAACGTTTACAACTACTTTGTGTCTGTCGATTATATTACAAATATCTTAGATATTAATATTTTAACGAAAGAAACCTTTGTAAGTTTTTAATGTTTTAAAAATATCTATAGGATATTTATAAATAATTAAGGATATTTTTAATTCAACTATTTAGAAACAATTTTAAGGAATTTTATTTATTTTATAGACGTTTTAAAAAGTTCTATAATAAAATATATTGTAAGTATTTTAAAATAATGTCATTCTAAAATGTCTTAGGTATTTAAAAAAATATTTTTTTATATCTGAGATATTTGAGTATTGGTCGATTTTTAAATATCTTAGATATTTTAATACATAAAGAAATAATTTTATTTATCAATTCCAGCTTTACTTCGTTAAAGTCCATATTTAATGAGTATCTGTATATAAAATACTTAATCACTTTAACAGTATCTATTTATTTAAACCTTATACGTATTTCGGCATGTTATATTTTGGATATTTTTAATTCTAATATGTTTACAGCACAAAATTCTTTAATAAAAGTATAGTAAATTACTAATACCTTTAAAATATTTTATAAACATGTCAGTAAGCATATAATTTTATTTACTTAAAAATAGCTTTCACTAAAAAATAAAATAGCGTTCTATATATTTTTCTTATATGCCAATGGCCTGTTTAATACCCGCAGCCAGTGCGGGTTCTATGAACCCTCCGTACACGTATGCCGGGTAGGAGGCTGGCCTTACCCGTCGAAAGAGGAAAAAATTCCACGAAATGGTTTATGAATTTACGATTGTCAAATATGTTAGTTTGAAAACCGAGACCGATAGCTTAACGTTACCTCCAAAGCAGGGCTGGTTGTAGATATACTCTTATATTGGTCACCTATCCGTAGCGCATAGCGCTTAACTCGGCTTCCTCAGTTCTCCGCCATGCAATCAAGGACGTTTAACCCACCTTAATGCTGCTGCACTTGAAAATTATGTTGTGAATCTTATTGTACTATCACTCATGAACAAGTTAGCTTAATCAAAATTATTTTATCGTTTGTATATTCAATAAAAAGGTGCTGAATCTTAAATTATCAAAAATTCATGGAAATCGACTCAAATTGTAGCTCATTTTTAACTCTGTATTGCACAAAATATTAAAAATATCTTGTAACCAAATATCAATTAAAATTTTTTTGAAAATGTCACAATTTCTATTTGTTTTCACTTCACAGTTTAATAGTTTCAAACGTTTTTGCGTTTTGTATCATACTCTGTAGCTAAATTTTATAATTTCAAATTTTGCAAGAAATGAGTTCAAACTGCCGTTTTCGATTCGGAGCGTAAAATTATTGGGTAACAAATTACATGCTCAGTTTTTATAGTTATTGTTAAATTGCTTTGTAAGCTATTGCAAGTCGATTTACGGAACTTAAACATATTGTAATCGAAAGGTTTTTTTAACTACTGAGCAACTTATCGTGCTCTTTTTATTGTGTACATAGTGAAATGCTACTGTTTATGCTCCCTGGGATGTTTTTCATCTCGTAGATGCAGCAAAATGCACATAGCCGTAGGTGGGAACCAATAACAGAGCAGTTTTCAGTATAAAACTTAGCGGTTTGTATTTTTAAACTTAAGACAAATAAACACAGCAAAAAACCAACTGCGCATTATAGACAAAAAATAACCAGGAAACCTAAATACATATATTAGAATCGGCCTTTGATACAATTTTGAGCTTCGTTGTGACGACACCCTTCTTCCTGTCTCTAATTGTGGCGGACCAATCTCAATTTCTTAAAGTTTTATGGGAATACTGTTGTCGATATTTTAAACCTTATTCTAGTTTTCTTACGTAAAGGTATAAAGTGCCTTAAATTTGAGAATATTTGGCACAACAAATGTTTGGATATTTATTCGTGTTTCATCCAGTTTGTTCAATATATTAATTGACGCAAGCTGCGCAGTCTAAAAAATAGATGCCAAATTCTGAAATTTTTACAAAGCTGTCAGAAATAGCAAATGTCGTTTTTTGAATATATATTTACAGTTTGTCTGCCTATTTAATACCATCATTTGTCAAATTGAAAAAATTTAAAATTTATTCAAAATTTTTATAATTATAAAGTTTGTCCCGGATTTACAGTTTGTGCTTTTGAATACATAAACCACATATTTTATTAATAAATTTGAAAGCTTTAAAAGAGTTTTTCTGGAAGTTGTATCCTATTTTGTGAATATACAATGGTTTACATTAAAAATATAATTAATAGTTCATTTTTGTACTAAAATTTTACTAACGATTGCTCCTTTTCTACTATACTACAAGAAGGTCAGTAAAATTCTTTTTTAAAGATTTCGGTGATACAAAAGACTGATACAAACTCATAAAAAACTCATTCTAATAGTTGGGGTCTTGCAAGGCCCAAACAAGGCACAAAAACAAATCAGAGACTTCTAAAGATTTCCGCCTGGTCAATTCTTGTACGTTTAAACCACCATGAAATTGGCGTAAGCTTGCGAAACCTACTGATTCACACAAATATCCTGTGGTCCCAACACTGATAAGAATCTTCCATTTTGCTACCTAAACTTGCCTTACCTTTTACCTTTCAGACAACACCTTGCAGAAACGAAAATTCAAAGAAATTTGAATGAGGTTTAAAACATTCAAACAAAATTTCCAAATCATTGATTATAATATCAAGTCAGATATTGCCTCATACAGAAAGTACTTGATATTTTCACTGACTGCTTGTCGTTACGCTCACTTGAATTTACAAAATGATTCGGTAGGTATTAGAGAAAGCTCTCAGCTGTAGTGTGTTCGATGAAACGAACCAACAAAATACAAAGCTGAACAAAATAAAAAAGAAACAAAATTCTTTTGCGATCTCCAACAGATACCGAGGCGGATATGGGTTGTGAAGTTTACATCCTCTTTAATAAGTTTCTTATTGAAAATTCATTCGACTGTGAAGGCATCGATTCTCGATTCCTTCAAATCGAGCTACTTTTTGAATAGTTTAGGTAGTCATTATTTGAAAGTTAAGTAGGATGTTATAGCGCAGCAAAAAATCAGAAATAAATTGTCTGAAAACGAAGGGAAAACGTCAAGTGGTCTATGAAGGATTCGAAAAAATTGTATGAGTCGCCTTGAAATTGTAATATAGTCGATTAATCCTCTTGCAAACACTTGAAAATCACACAGTACGCTACCCACAGAGAATAAGTTAGATACCCCCCTCATTTCATAAAATTTAATAAACACGACCGCGAATGGCACTTCAAAAACCACCGATGTAATAATCATTGCTCGGATATTAAAGCTAAAATAGTTCCAACACTTCAACAGTTGGCTCTATGAAGGCAAAGATTCGATATTGCAGCAGGATTTGCAAGCAGTGTACACATCATTTTCAAAATTGCTCTCTCCGATGCGTTGATGCGTACTAATGAGCATTTTAGGATAACTTAAAAGGATTTTGGGAAATAGGTGAAAATTAAATGCGACTCCGCAATTTGTTTTCAGGTTTGTTATAATTTACAGTTCTCAAGTTAAAATATACAGGGTGTTAATGAATTGTAGGGACAAACTTCTAGGGCTTGCAAAACACAACAAAGCAAACAACTTTTGTTAATAAATGTGTAGTCAAAAGTGTTTCCTTTAGAAAATAGAGCCTTTTAAAGATTCTTTAAGAAGTACCTGGAAATAGGCAACCCAAATTGCATTTTCAATTATTTTGCACAGGTCACACGGAATTTAAAAAAAAACGATTTTGTGGGGTCATGTTAAAACGTTAGTGTTTGCTACCCCAGTTGAAACTGTAGAAGAACTTACGGCGCTTATTTTTGCTGCATGTAAAGTAGTTCAACAGACTCCTGGTATATTTGGAGCGGTGCGCAGGAATTTACTTCGTAGATGTGCTTCGTGTGTAGAAGCTGGGGGGCGAAATTTTGAACATTTACTATAATTTTGTTAATTTTTGAATTAGTTATTATAAATTTTTCAAATAGTTGATTTTTGCTTTGTAATTTTGGTTTTCTCTATTGCTTAGTTTTGAAACATTTTGTTAATTAATTTATTTTAAATTTAATTTGAATTTGAAAAGTGGAAAAGAGGGCTTTATTTATCCTGTATTAATTTCCGTCGTTATGGAAACAAATAGTAGGTGGTAAATTGAGTTGCCTACGTTTAGGCGCTTCTTAACGAATCTTTGAGAAACTCTATCCCTGAAATGAAACACTTTTGTTTGACCACACATTTATTAACAAAAGTTGTTTGCTTTGTTGTGTTTTTCAAGTCCTAGAAGTTTGTCCCTACAATTTATTAAATATATAATTCTGTCTATCAACTAGAGGGTGCGGCAATGGGTGGCAGCGTATTTACACATGATGTCTTAATGCGTTAATCTGATATTTGACATATATTTGTATTTATTTATTTTCACACCGAAGCATTTTATTTTTGTACCTAGAATTATTAATCTAGTGCCGACCTTGGCCTTGAAGTTCAACTTCTTGTATTCATGCGACCAATCAGTTTAATAAACAATAACATCTTTTTTCATAATAATAATAAAGTCTGCGCCGGCCGATATAGAGCGAGGCCCGCGAATGCTTCGTTAGCTGCCGAGTTTAATTTATAAATGGATGTGAGATATAACCGAACAGGCCCCTAATCACTCGAACATTTACTGTGAACCTGGATTTGCTTGTATGCATTGAACACTGTAGCGGGCTGATGTACAAACAAACATGGGTTTTGTATAATGGCCGCGCAAATATGTGCTTTCTAGTAGCGGGAGCCCCTTACTACTACAATTTGAGGCAGGTAGAAGGGGTATGAATATAATATACAGATTATGGCTACAAAAACTGAGTTCGGTAACAAACACGCTGGTACTTACCAGTTTCCCCCCACCCGTTTCAGTTCCTTACAACAGCGCTCTGAAATACACCACAACTTATTACCTCGTCCTGTATGTACCCTACAATAAAAGCTGGAAAATTTAAAAAAATTGCAACATTTAATTTTTTAATTAAATTTGGGAACACAAACCTTATTAATGTAATTTTCGCCAATATTCTAATTCAATAGTTGCACATGGGAAGTTAAAATATATTCAAATTCATGAAGAATCCTTCTTACTTCATAGTTTAAAACATTCATTTTGAGAAAACTAAACCCAGTGACCCAAAACTCTTTTTGTTATAAATTAAATTTGAGAACAAATGTATTATTAATTTTATTAATTTTTTTTAATTCTCGCAAATATTATAAGCAAAAAATTAAACCTTAAAAGTTAGCAATTTCGGATTAACTAAAAATCTCTCGGCTACAATTTTACTCTAAATTTTATAATGTGTATATCTAAAATATGAGAGCATTCTTGTACTAACTCAAACTTGACAATACAGGGCCGTATTAATCTAATTTTCGTCAATATTAAAATTAAAAAATTTATCTTTGAATGGTACAAACTTTTGATTAATCAAGTATCAAAAATAGGCGAAGCATTTTCTCACAGTTTAGAGACGTTTGCTTTTCATATATTCAAATGCATTTATGTAAAAAGATGGGTGAGGAACAAAATACCGCCTCAATAATAGCGCATCAACAAAAACGCCGCCAAAAACGCTCCTTTAAAAAAGTGCCTAATAAAGATATCGCCGGGCAAAAATGACGCCTACAGAAATAGCTCCTGCAAAAATGTAGCCGTTCAAAGATGTCGCCGCTAAAAATAGCAGCCATCAGTAATGTCGCCAGGCAATAATGTTGCCGGCAAAAATAGCGCCTAACGATGATATCTGAAATATCCCGGCAAAAATAGTGCCGGTCATAAATGTTGCCGCAGAAATAGCGCCGGGTTAAAATATCGCCCGCAAAAATAGTGCCGGCAAAAATAACAAAAACAGCACCGTTCAAAAATGTCGACTGCAAAAATATCGCTTCAAAACAGACGTCATAAGAAACAGCACTGTACAAATACCGTGTATTGTTATGAAAAATATATTTAAGAGCTATACAAATTAAATCAAACTTCTATCAAAATGCAAAGTATTTGTGCGGCGACCTTTCTTAAGGCGGTAATTTTAGGGCGCTGTTTTCGCCAGGGACATATTTGACTGGCGCTATTTTTACCACCGGCATGATAGACGCTATTTTAGCAGGCGCTATTTTCGAAAGGCACTATTTTTGATAGGCGCATTCTGGCGGCAACATTATTTTCTGGCGAAATTATCAGTAGGCGCTATTTGGCTGCGAAATTTTTCACCGGCACTATTTGTGCAGCCGAAATTATTGTCTGGCGCTATTTTTGACAGCGACAGTTTTGCCCACGCTATTTTTGCAGGTGACGTTTTTGCAAAATTTTTCGTTATTTTTATGACAACAAAAACTCAATTTTTTTACTATAATTTTAAAAGATTCTTTGAGATTAAAACAAAACCAAAAACGAAAAGACAAGTTTGTCCATCGAACATTTGGCAAATGGGAGAAAATTAACTCGCCTAAGTATTGCTGTACCTAAAAATTAAGTTATAAACCTCATTCTACTATCTCGTAACTCGTAACTTTATGAGCAATTTAACTTTAAAAAAATTATAGAATACGTCACAGATTAGTGGGTTAAAATACTAACCAAACTGTAGCTTTGTGACGCTACAGATTAAAAAAAATCGTATTTTAGCAATATTTTTTTCAAAATGTCAAAATGTTTTCACTTCACGAGAATTGTTTGGACTACTAATCCAAACAATTCTCGTAACTTACAACATGGTGTACTCCTAGGGCATTCTTTAAATTTCAACCAGAACGGATAACTTAATTTTGAATAAATAGGCATTAAAATTAAAATTTTCCAAAATTAATAGAACGCGTTACAGAGAAAATTGCGGACTGCCAAAATAATGTTATTAACTTAGGCCTACAGTTGCATTATAGTTTCTTAAACACAATTTATCATACAATCGAATTAGTCTAACAAATACAGGGTGTTTCATCAAAAAAATATAAGATTCCGCTGAAAATAGAAGTCGGTCGTTTTGTTTTGTTTGCCCACAGCTGTATTAATTTAATTCTTATTAACATAAGTTAAAAATCCAACTTTACATTTGTTGTATGAGAAGACTTGATAATTCACATCTTAAAAATATTAAAATTAAAAAATTAACCGTAGAATTTTATGTTTTACGTTAAGCACCCTAAATCATTCTACTGTGGGTATTGAAGAAAAGTGAAAAATAGTTTACGATTAATTATGAAAATTTTATAGCTTTAAGTTTACAAATAATTACACATACAGGACGCGTCAATAAAAAAAAATTACTATGTTTCTAAATCGTACAAAATATATTATTTTCGTTTTTGATAAAAGTTGGTTAGCATTTAAATTATGATTTAAGTACTTTGGCAGGTATCAAACAACTTTTGCATAAATAAATTTCTAACAATACCACAAAGACTTTTTTGTTGATTCATTATAAACTGATTGATTATTTCATTTACGTTAGATACGACGTAGTTATATACTCAACTGATGTAGTTATAATAAAAAACTATTCATTTCCAGAAAATAAATCAAGCTTGCAAGTAAGGCTAAAATCCATAAAATTATTTAGAAAATTCAAAACCATTCATAATTATAAAATATTACTCTAAAATTAAATCTAATATCTAAATATTTATAAACAAAAATGTTTATTAAGCACATACTCGTCTTATGTTACTGAAAAAATAGTTTTTGCTTTGATTGTGTTTAATAATTATTTATTACAAATTTGCTTATAAAAGTTTTCTCTATTAGTAAAAAATTTAAGGACCTTTAAGTGTATTTATTTGTATGGCCGAAAATCTACAAAATGTACCTGAAGATGGTTTATCTATTTTTGTCACAATTCAGTAATTACGCCCAACGTTGCTTTAACAAAAGATATAAAAACAATCATTCACTTATGCCCTTATTTTATGTACCTATATTTATTTTTATTAGGTACAAGTACTAAAACCGCTCAATAAATAATTATTTTGTATAAAACATGAACACAGATTATTTTCGCAATGAACACCAAAGCTTAAGTTTTTAGAATAAATAACAACTTCAACATACTTACACATCTTTTACTAAATTTCTCCACATTTAACCCACTTAATTGATAAAAATACAACAATCTCAGTCACAAAACACTCAACAAGTACCCAAGGAACGAACAAAACCGAACAAAATGCTTTGTACAAAACCTAACAGCACCACTTAATCACACAAGTGCGCGTGCAAAAAAGAGCGCATAAAGAAGAAAACGCGCTAATAAACAAATCCCAGGTCGAAAAAAGCCCTGGTGACGTCGAAGCCCTTTTTGCACTATTTGCAGCGCTGTCTATAAATGCTGCTCGACGCGAAGACCACGCTATACTGAATTAACTAGGACCGAAACGGCACTAGTAAATCCAATATAATCATAATATAATGATAATGCTCTTTACGGGATCCGTGGATTTACTAGCTAACTAATCGTCTTATATGAATTTTGCCTCTTTTTCTAATCCCGGCCAACGGTTGCAGGGAGCGGAACAGCAGTTTTGTAATTGTCGGACAAGGGAAAAGGATCTTTGCAGGAGTAGGTCGTATTTTTGTTGCCACTTGCTATTATGAGGTTTTATTTTGGGATTTATGTGATTGTGTGAAATTTGACGCGATATCGCCTTGGTTTATTTCGTACTTACTGCTAAACTGGATTATTGTAAATTAACCGTATTAATATCCGACGTGGAAATCATATCAGTTTAAGTATCTTTAGTAAGGTATACACAATTTAGTGCATACTTGGATTTATAACATAATCAAGCTTAAAAATGGTGGTGCGGTCTCTTTTTTTACCTTCCTCGTAGATACACCTACGAAGAAGGTATTGTTCAGTAACCGACGTCATGATTTAAACGAATATGTATCTTTTAATCAGTTTAAGTCTCAATAGATTGCTGATCGCACCTGTAGGCAACCGCAGAAAAATGAGGTCGGTCCGCCAAACAGTAACGGAAAACAGGTGCTATGCTTAAGGATTATCACATCCGAAAAGAAGCTCAGTAACGTATTCTACGGTTGCTAAATTATTGATTTGCGCAACTACGATAGCCCTTTAACTCCCCCTTTATTCCCATTATTATTGTACTTTTAATTAAAAATATTTCGGTTTTAAATTTCGTGTAAATGTGTGAAATGAACATTGAAATAAGCTTTGTAACAAAAAATAGTTTTATTTTGGTCGATTATCTGAACAGGTTAACCGAGCAATTGCGAAAAAAGCGACTGAATCCTACGAAATAGAGACCAAGGAATTGACGAAGAAAGAGCGTTTGGAAAGTCTCGTGGTGTGCGTTTGATAGCTAATTTTTTTTAAATCTACGAAGGTGTATGTCAACTGACAGAAAAAAAAGTGGCAATAAATATTAGAAAGTGTGATAAACATACAAAAGTGTTAAGTGATAGATGAATCTGTCAATTGACAATTTTTTCTGACAATTATATGAATTTTCAGTCAACTGACTACTAAGAAAATGGCGTTAAGACAGATTAATCTATATATTGAAAATTTTTCCAAAAAATGTGTCAATTGGCAGAAGCTAGTGTCAATTGACAAAAAGGTGTCAATTACTAGAAGTAATGTGTTAATTGACACTTCTTTCTGTCAGTTATATGATTTTTTTTGTCAAAGACCAGCAATAACATCCTTCAAATCTTTTTTACAGTGTCTCTTTCATAGAAAAATATTTCACTTGACATGAAAAATGTGAATTGACAGAAAAATCAGTAAATTGAGAAAATTCAGTCCACCGACCGAAAAAGCAACCAACTCACAGAAAGAGTTGACAAACAAAAGGCGTCAATTGGCAGATTATTCTTGCCCGTTGTGTGTCTTTTTTATTATTTATGTAATTTTTCTGTCGACTAACCACTTCCGCTACAGAAAACAGAAAATTAATCAAACAACAGAAAAAGTGCCAATTGACAGATTAATCTGTCAATTGACAGTTTTTGTCAATTAACTACTATAATATATTGCCAGCGTCTAGTGTCTCTTTCACAGAAAAATATTACACGATACACTTAACTGTCAATTGGCAGAAAAATTAGTCGGTTGAGAGAAAAATCAGCTTAATGACAAAAACCAGTAAACTGACAGAAAAATCAACAAATTTACAGAAAATAGTGTCAATTGGTACATGCAGGTATCAATTGACAAAAAAGTGTCAATTAACAGATTATTCTGTCAGGCTTCTAATAAAATTTTAGAGAAATTCGTTTACAATATCTCTTTCACAGAACTATACTTTCACTGTACAGAAAAACGTTTCAATTGTCAGAAAAAGTTGCGATTATCAATTAACCACTTAACTGCCAGAAAAACTCGTTTACAGTGTCTCTTTTGCAAAATAAAATTTCACTTGCTAGAAAAAGTTTCAGTTGACAGAAGTATTAGATAATTGTCGGAGAAATTAGTTGATTGACAAAAAATCAGCCACTTGTAAGAGAAATCTGTTAATTGACGGAAAAATTATTAGTCAACTAATAGAAAATTCAGACAATTAGTCAATTGACAGAAACAGTGTCAGCTGATACAAAAAAGTGCCAATTAACAGAAGAGTCAGAGAAGTTCGATAATTAACAAAGAAATAAGCGAATTATTTTCAAAGAAATCAGTTAATTGTTAGAAAAGTGATTAGTCACCTGACACAAATTTTAGTCAAATGACAGAAAATTCGTGAATTGACAGAAACGGTGTCAGTTGATTGCTACCCATCGTACTTTTGCTGATTACATTTTTATGATCGCTAATAAACGGACACAAAAAATAAATTTAAATTTTACATAAATGGAAAATTTGTTTTTTTAAATATCTGTTTAGAAAAGTACTCAAAAACTGCCTTAAAAGTTAAAATATTTACAGCTTCCCTTCCCTAATATTCTTTTCCTCCTGGGGCATCAAATAGGCGGTTGTGCCTTCTAAAAATAAATCTAAAGCGGCTTACGTATTGTCAAAGTGACCAACACTAAAATAAATTACTCGCAAAATGCCTAAAAATTTTAAATACTTGCAGCTTCCCTCCCCCTTAATATTCTTTTCTCCTTGCGCCGCTCAAAATAATTCTGGAGCGGTCTGTGCATTCTTCCAAGCAAACAAAAGTCCTCGCAAATTGCATTAAACTTTGAAAAATCCCATGTTTTCCCTCCAATATTATTTTCCTCTTGCAAGGCCAAATGGGCGGTTTTACTACTTGAAAAAATCTAGAGCGTTCTCTGTATTGTCAAAGCAAAGCAAACACTAAGAAATAGTATTTGCAAACTTATGTAAAAATTAAAAAATTTACAGCTTTCCCCCAAAATTTTTTTCTCTTTGCAGCGCCAAATTGACGGTTGTACCCTTTGAAAAATTTTGGAACGGTCTGTGCATTTTTAAAGTAAAGCAAACACTAAGACAATACTAGCAAACTGCCTTAAACGTCAAAAAAATGTACAGCTTTCCCCCGTTTAATTATTATATTCCCTTTGGGGATATAAATTGGCGGTTTTACTCCCTGAAACAAGTTCTGAGACCGACTTATACATTGTCAAGGTAAAGTAAACACCAAGAAAAAGTACTAGCAAAATGCCTCAGCAGGTAAGACAATTCACAGCTACATCCCTTTCACTGATTTCCCTCTTTAGGGCGCTAAATTGGCAGTTATACTCTTTGAAAAAAAAGTATGCATTGTTAAAGTAAAAAAAAAAAACAGTCAGGAAAAATATTCGTAAAATGCTTTAAAAGGTAGAAAAATTTATAGCCTTCCCCACAATATGCCTTTCTCTTTGCGGCGCCAAATTGGCGGATGTACTCGCTGAAAGAAATTATGTAGCGGCCTGTGCATGATAAAAGTGAAACAAATAATAAGATAAGGTACTCGCAAAACGCCTTAAATGTAAAAAAAAGTTATAGCCTTTTCCACAATATACTTTTTCTTTTGCGGCGCAAATTGGCGAATGTACTTCGTGAAAAATATTCTGTGGCGCTTTGTACATAGTCAAAGTGAAGCAAACACTAAGAAAAAGTATTCGCAAAATGCCTTAAAAGTTGAAACAATTTAAAACCTTCCCCACAATATTCCTCTACCCCTGCAGCGCCAATTTGCAAGATTCACCTTCTGAAAAAAAATTTGTAGCGGCAGATGCATTGTGAAATTAACGCAAACAATCGAACAAAGTACTCGCAAACTGCATTGAAAAAAAACACAGTCTTCCCCCCAATATTATTTTTTCCTTGCAAGGCAAAATGGGCAGTTTTACCACTTAAAAAAATTCTAGAGCGTTTTCTGTATGGTCAAAGCAAAGCCAACACTAAGAAATAGTACTAGTAAACGTCTATACAGTAAAAAAATTCACAGCTCCCCCCCCCCCCCAATATTCTTTTCCCCTTCCAGCGTTAAATTGACGTTTGTAAATTTTAAACAAAATTCTAGAGCGGCCTGTGTATTATTGAAGTAAAGTAAACGCTAAGACAAAATACTAACAAATTGTCTTAAACGTAAAAAAAGTTCAGTTTTCTTTTTTTCATTAATATTTCTCATTGAGGCAACAAATTTGCGATTTTACTCTCTGAAAAATTTCTGTAGCGACTTGTACATTATTAAGGTAAAGTAAACACTAAAAAAAGCACTCGCAAAATGCCTCAGCGGGTAAGAAAATTCACAGCTATATCTTCTTTTCTCCTTAGGGCGCCAAATTGGCAGTTTTTTGGAGCGACGCGACGTATGCATTGTTAAAGTAAAGCAAACAGTAAAAAAAATTTACAGCTTTTCCCACAATATGCTTTTCTCTTTGCGGCGCCAAATTGGCGGATGTACCCGCTGAAAGAAATTATGTAGCGGCCTGTGCATGATCAAAATGAAGCAAACCCTATAACAAAAGGTACTCGCAAAATAACTGAAAGTAAAAAAATTATAGCTTTCTCCACAATATCTTTTTCAATTTGCGGCGCCAAGTTGGCGGATTAAAGTAAAGCAAACACTATGAAAAAGTACTCGGAAACTACCTTAAAAATTAACAATAAATATTTTTTTACTTCCACTATTCTCTTGCTTTTGCGGCGCCACATTATCTGTTGTAACCTCTGAAAAATATTCTAAAGCGTCCTGTAGATTGTCACAGTAAAGCAAATCCTAAGAAAAAATACTCGTAAAATTTCGTAAATGTTGTGTTTGTCAAAGCAGAGCAAAGACTAAGAATCAGTACTCGCAAATTTCTTTTTTTTCATTATTTTTTCTCTTTTCGGCTCTAATATGGCGCTTGTACTTTTTGAAAAAAGAATATGATCCGGCTTGTGCAGTATCAAAGTAAAGCAAACACTACGACAAAGTATAGCAAACTGCCTTACACGTTAAAAAAATTTACATCTCTCCCACCTCCTATTATTATTTTTTCTTGGGGGGCTAACTTGACGGTTTTATTTCCTGAAAAAAAAGTTTTAGCGCCGCCTGTGTTGGACTAAATATTTTAAAATCATTTCTATTAAAATCATTACCATTTTTACTTTTAAATATGTAACAACTTTGCTTTGCTCTTGATTTATATCAAATTTTTAAACAGTTCGCAATATTTTGTTTTTAAATTGGAAGCCGCTTAATTATAGGGTGGTACGCATCCATATTTTTTTTAATAAAGGCGACAAACGTCCTGCCTAATAATACTTTAGAGTTTCGTTACGGTGTATGGCCCGAAATGTATAACATTAAAATTGTATTGGAATTCTTGCTCTTCGTTTTTATAAAACATATGTATTTAATCCAGTTACATATTTTTGCAAATGTATTTTATTTAAATAATCGAAAATCACCTTGAATTGCAAATTTGCCTATTTTACCGTTTTAAATCGTTTTGTTTACCTTGCCGATTTGAAATATTAACATAATAATGCACCTGTTGACTTTGATTTTTGATACTTGCATGTAATTTAAATCTTTCTCTCCAGACAAAATTAATTTCGAATAAAACCAATAAATTTTTATATGACATAATATAAATATTACAGCTTTAAAATTGATTTTATATAAGCTAGTCTGATTGTAAATATTTCGTCCAAAAATTTAAAAAAAAGAAACTTTAATTAGGCTTCTTTGATACAATCCCAAACTCCTAAAAGCTAAATCTAAAAATGGTTTTTGCTAAATACAAGACAGTGAAATTGAAAATTATTTTATAACGTTGTCTCACATCAAGAACAAATCAGAGCGGGTACTTATCACACAGATCCGCCGGAAATAAATCTTTAAGATAATAATCAACACGCCTTGTTGCTATTTATCAGTTTAAACAAAATACAACAGTAAAAGCAAGCGATAATTAAATATTACAATTAATTACAACACACAGGAGCCACTGCTTGACACAAAAAATTATACGATGAAGATTGTATTGCGAGGAAATTATATATAAGAAAAGTAAAGTTTTATTCCGTTTAATAAATTATATGTTTTTATTTACTTTTTTTTTCAAGTAAAAATAATTAAATATTATTGCCTGATTTACAAAAATAGTTCGTTACGCAAAATATATGTTGGAAAAGTTTATATTGAATTTTTAAAAATTTTAAGCGCACAGAAAAAATATGATATATAAAACTAAAAAATTAAATAAATTAAATAAAAAATATTTACTTTTAGCGCATAAAAGTAGAAAATGAGCGTCGCGTGTCAATAATTCGAGAAAAGCGATGGGTCACCAATTCTTTAAAAAAGTGCAGACACAAATAAATGAGAAAAAAATTAAGAGTAATCCTTCTTATTTATAATCAGCTTAGGCCAAATCACATTAGTCCGAGAAAAAACCAACACGGGCATTAATTTTAAAAGTGCTGCGCTCAGAAACACGTTAGTTTGTTGCAAAAAGGATGCAAACCCGAAGCACAAATAAAATCAATCAGAATCAAGAAACTCACCTCCGATGAAAAAGAAAAGAAAATTTTTATAAATGGGCAGCGGGTTACAATGGGAAGTCGATATATATCACTCCATCTATTTGTTCACTTAGTCAAACACAATACCGAGTTAAGCCCCAGTACTTAGTGTAGATAAAACCCGAGTTTAGCGCAAATCGGTTTACAGTGGATTCTCTAACTATATACACGCTCCTAATACGAAAGCTGTATTAAATAAGTAGAATTGATCCTAACTTTTCGTTCTGCAGGACACGCCCCGATCTACTGTCGGGAAAGCTCGTAGCGCGCATCGCAGTTCTGCAGGAAAGTCGTCTTCGTATGCTTTCGCTGCCGCTAAAGCTCCGCTGAAAAGCTTTTTTCCAAATTTCACACTTTCCTTCAGACATTCGTTTAAAAAAAAGCAAAAAGTAATTATTAAAAGTTCTTGTGAAAAATTGAACGTTTTTTTCAACCAAACCGTTGTTAAAAGTATATTCCCCTAGAACAGCCATGAAATTACATTTTTGATTCTAAAACGTTTTTGGTTATAGCAAGGTTGTACTTATTGACGTTTTATAAATTAATGTTAAACTAAATATAGTTTAGCCAAACCAAAATGAATCTCCCTTCTCGCGTGTTACAGAACGCTAATTTTTAATTTAATTAATTCAAGTTCATAAAAACTATGTCCAATATACGCAAACCTTTCCCAAACCCCCAAACAACCTTATGACCATTAAATAAGAACTTTCGAGGTCAGCGCAAATTAGTGTAGTCCTAAGATTTTTTTAGTGGTAAAACCGTCAAAAGTTGTATACGTTGGCATATAATTCAAATTAGATAAAGATTTTTTCAAGGAAAGCTTTCGAACGTTTTAGTACTTACACTGTTTATATGTTAGAAAATAGTTTATGTTTAATGGTTCTCTCTAAATACACACACAGTTACACAATTCGATTTTTAAATTTGAATGTGTTTTGGGCAAGGTACGAAAAAAAAAGATTTATTTAAAATAAAAATTAAAAAAATCGATTATTATGAAATCGCTCTAGGTTGTTTTGGTGCTGCCGTTTCAGCGGAGGGACGTTTGAGCCCAAGGACGTTTGGGCGCGGGACAGTTTTAGCTCTAAAAAAATTGAAAATGTCTCACTGTCCCCTACTTGACATGTAACAAATTCGTTCCTGCGTCGAAACGTTTTTGCGCCCAAACGTTCCTGCGCCGAAACGTTTTTTGCGCCCAAACGATCCTGCACCGAAACGTTTTTGCGCCCAAACGTTTCTGCTTGAAACGTCCCCGCGGTCAATCGTTTCTGTACCCAAACGTCTCGCGCATTAACGCCTCTGCGCCTAAACGTCCTTGTGCCTAAACGTCCCTGCGCCCCCAAGCGTCCCCTTATTTAAACTGTTTTGTAATTTTTTAGAAAATAACTTATAACAGATTACACTTGCACTCAAACTATCTCCGTTCAAACGGCTCACGCCGAAACGTACCTGCACTCTACAGTTCCTACCCCCAAACGTTCCTCCGCCGAAACGTCCTTGCGCCCAAACGTCCCTACGCCCAAACGTCCCTGCTCGATGCTCCCAAACGTCTCTGCGCCCCAACGTCTCTGCGCTCAAACGTCTCTGCGCTCAAACACCCTAGCGCCGAAAAGTCTCTGCGATCAAACGTTTCTGCGCTCAAACACCCTAGCGCCGAAAAGTCTATGCGCCCGAACGGCCGCGTCCAAATTTCTGGTTCCGTTTTTAAAATTTGAATATAAATTTACGTATTTATTATATAAATTTTCTTTCAATTTAAATTGACTTTTAATATTTTTTTTCAATTGAAATTCACTATTTGCAATTTAAATAGTTTTTGTCTGGTAGAAGAGAATCTTCTGTTGATTTAAATCTGTTCGTTTTATGAATTTAAATGCACATGTCAGTGCTGCATTTTAAACTTTAAAGGATTATGTATACTGTGGCGGATTTAAATCACAGTTAAAAGCATGCTGTTAATCAAGGTGACTTGATGTTTTAATCAAGGATTTAAATTATTTTAAATAATAAAATATGCCTTTTGAATTGAAGTTTCTCGTTTTTCTAAAATTTGCATTTTGCAATTTATGTTCAATACGGCTTAATTGTTTTTATAGAAAAATCTGCGTAGTAAATCCGGAACTGTCTCAAATTTACGCGAAGACGGGCTATGCTGCTACTTCTCGACACAGCTTATTTATATTTTGTTTGCAGTATGTAACAGTTACGTAGGGCGACGACGCGGCACTTGATTTCATAATCTTGCGTTGGGCGTAGCGCACGGGTTCAGCTTAAACTATAATTATAAATAACTAAAATGTATCTATTTTTTTGTTTAAGTATTTAGTTAATTACATTAAATTTTATTTTGTCTATCAGGGTGCAAATTTTAAGTTAGGTATAGGTGATGTAAGGTTTTCATGTTTCATGACATAAACAAAAAAAATCATAAATTTAATTTCTTTTTTCGTGGGATTTTTGCGAACCCTACTTTTATCTGTAATTACTTTCAGTAGATAAGGGTCGTATGGTGTCTGTAGAGTCTAAATTTTTGTGTTTACTCAAATTAAGGCATTGAATTTCAACATCTCAATTTTAATTTTTATATAAAGACAATCACATCAATGATTTAAATCAAGCATTTTCTGCTTTTGGGCCTAATTAAAATTTCTAGAAAATCTTGTATTTTTAGGAACATGTTTATTCATGATGTTTTAGATTCAATTTGTTGTAAGGCACGTTTAAACAGTACAAATGTGTTTTTGAAGCAAATTATATATTTTTTTTTGAAATTTTTTTCAAAGGTGAGACAAACGGAGGTGGGGATTGATACTCGTCTTTAAATAACTTTTTCCTGTATACTTTTTCAAAATAGTTTTTAAGGAGTCCTATTCCCTAAAGAAAAACACACAAAAAAAGGTATTCTCGTTAAAAGTCGCTAAATCCAACGGTTTTTGAAATAAATGAATTTTAGCAAAAAATCGAGTTGGCATGAAGGAAAGGCTGAGTATTTCCTTAAGATTCGCACACCAAAGTAATAAAAGAAAGTGCCTATAAACATAGGTATTGAAATGCTTTATTACGGAGGTACAGCTTGCGGCATAGGGATCAGGTTAGACTGTTAAGACTGGGGACTGTAACTCCGCTTCCGGGCAGAATGCGAGAGGTAACAAATCGTGTGGGAATAGCTTTTAAAAAATAAAAATTTATTATTCTTTAGAAGACATAATTCACAGGTGGGCTGGACTTGTTCTCTGGCATCGCGTCAGTGTTAAGCCTTAACAGCAGAACTAAGCACAGGTTAAAGAAATATTAGTAAAAAAATTATAATATGTGCATTTTCTTAGACATTTTCTTTTTGTAATTGCAACAAATATATAAAGAAGATTAGGGTGATAAAATTATTTAAATTTTTTTTAATGTCTTTGAATTCACTACATTTTATATTCAAAAAAATATGGTACAGAACCTTATTTGACATATTCGAACTATATAACTCTATCGGAAAATTTTACTGCTGATAAACTTGCTTCTAGAAAAATTGCAACACCACCGACCTAGCTAAGACAAATCTAGTACTAACAAAATTAATTTTTTTTTGAAAATCGCGGGCCTAATTTTTTATTTGATTTTATGAGATCTAACTTACGTCTTACATCTACAATTTTCTTCGGACAATGCTGTAATAAATTATTTTTGCTGTTTTTTGGAAAGACGCATAATTTAGTATTTTTTTAATTCGCACTTTATTCTGTTAATTTTTCCAGGCTAAAACCTCGTGAAATCGAACCTCTCCGAAAAGCTCTTCTTAACATGCACCGGAAACAAACCATTTTACACCGTAATATTTCATTCTGCAAACACAGAGGAGCTTTCGTCCCTTCCCGTCTCAAAACCCTATCATCATCATTTAAATACTTTTCTCTCGCGGAAGCCAATGAAATGTTGGCCGGAAAACTTTGCGCTTTTCCTCGTTTTCCGTAAACGCTCGTCGGTGTTTGGCTGGACGACTGTACGGCCGGAAAATTGGAAATCTCCCCACTTCCACGTCGCCTCTCCTGCAGCCACTCGGCGGAAAGCCCGCTGGACCAATAGCATCCTTAAACGTCAAGTACGAACAGTCAGTTTCAGTTGCGGTATATTATTAATAACCGATATCGGTCTTATTGAGTCGATAAGCTGCTGTATACAAACGCACAAAATGTAATAAATTATTTAGTGATTTTGAGTAGTATAAGAAAAAATGAGCCTGATGATGGTATGGTTCCTGGTTTGATATTTTACATTTTTGGTTGATTTAATTTTCCCATTTTTTTGAAATTTTAAAATCAACTTTACATGTACTTATCCCATCTCTCATCAAACCTTAATTTTAAACAATGTGCAGGCTAGTTGTATAATAATAATAATTATAAAATTGTAAGTTTAAGAAATTTAAAATTAAAATCAATTTTCTAACTTAATCACCGACAGAAAAATTATTTAATACTATAAATTAACGCTGTCTTGGATTTTGGGCCAAAACCGCGTTTTTGCAAGCTCTGATTCGCCGACGTTTCGTCCTTAGTGGCATGGGACTTCATCAGGGCTGTTGGTGCAATACAACTAACGAATCCTTCGATTTAAATTGTTCAAATTAATTAATTCAAATGATAATCATTTTTATTATTTACGGCTCATTTACATTTACATTCGACATACTTATTCTGACTTAACCGTCTCAGAAATGTAAAAGTCAGAAAATTATGCACAATTTAATATTTTAACTTGCGAACTTCTCTGCAATTAATAATTATTTTCTGACATTTCAGTATCAATAAAATATGTTAATTTTTATTTTATTAAACTGAAAATTGTTACCTGTTTCCGAATCCCGAACATCTTCAGAGTCAGACAATTAATTTATTTTAAATTTTATTATTGCTTCAAGTTTTTTATATTTTTTGGCTGGATTTTCCAAACCTAAACCTTACAAATTATTTTTTGTAAAAAATTATATTTACTTTTGCATATATATTATTTGTTATTTATTGTCAGCTTGAATTTGATACCCAATTTTATTTCTAATGTATCGGAGTCAGAAAATTGATTTCTTGAAATTTTTGAGTTTTGAGTATCCCCTGATTCAAGTTGCACCAATAATTTTCTGACAATTTGAGGTAAATTTCAAATTCTGATTCTAAATAATTTAATTATTTTTTGTTTAGACATTTAATGAATTCTATAACAAGAAAAAATGATAAAACCCAAAGACGGTATAATATGCCGATGAATCATTAAAGAGTTCGTTCTTGCTATTTCTGTCGCTAATACCCCAAATGGTATCCGAACAATGGCAAAATATAAGTTTGACTGATACTCGGTCCCAATATTGATATCAATAAGTAATCATCGTTTTGATCGGTAAACAAGCCATAGAGAATTTCGGGAACGGGAGATGTAGCTGTAGCAATGTATCAAAGTAGGCCGCGCCTCCTTTTGTCTCAACGCCTACTACAGAACCGCGCTTGCGTGATCACGTGGAGTTGGTGGCCAATGCAAGGTGGAATTCGTAAATCAATTCCGTTCTAGCGGAACACAAAGGCCCAAAAAGGACGGATTTTGATAGCGTGGGTGCAAGGCAGATGGAGAACGGATTAGCTCTCGACAAGAAGGGTTCCAGTGCGTTGTTCAGTTGAAAACATTCGACGATTTTCAAGTTCACTCAAGTTCGATTTTAGTATTTTGCCCGCTGTTTAAATATGCGTAATCGGTATTGATTTGCCTCTTAAGTTACCCCATTGACTATCCTAATGTTGCGGAGTAATTTAGGGATTGATTACATTGAGGTTTAAAAGGGACTCTAAGGGTCAAGGAGGAAAAGTATATCTATATTATGTGTTTTATTACTAAATTTTCAAAAAAGTTTTTGGTCTTTTTCTTAGCTTTATTAATAGTTCTCTTCTTAACAAAATTATTAAATTTTTATACATTTATTAACGGTTTTTCTTAGGGAAAAAATTGCGGTGCCCTAAAATTAAAAATATGCACTTTCTAACGCAATCCGCATAATAAAATTCAAAAACGAATTGGCCCAATGGGAAATTGCCCGGTAGCCTGGTCAGTACCAAATGAAAAATTACGTTTTCATGAACATTTTCACCGTAGTTTTGTTATTAGGTACCAATTTCTGAGTTTTATTCCAAAGCCTTTGAGTTTAATCTTGCATTTTCTGAATTTCATGTCGGTACCTATTTCCGAATTTTCAGTCGTAATTTTTGAGTTTAAAAAGTTTCGACTTTCATCTGGGAGTTTCCAACACGAATCTCGGAATTTTTCATTTTAAGCGGGTAATTTTTGTCTTTATTTTTAAATACTCCGATTTTTAATCTCGGGAGAGTATAATCAAGAAATTTTCTGCTTTAATAGCCAAATTTCAAAATTTAATGTCGGAATTTTCTGGAATTCTGAACTTTAATCATAGAATTTTTCAATTGAATCTCGGTATTTTCGCCTTTAATCTTTGAATTGCGTATTTCTATAATTTCGGAAATTCTGACTATAATTTTAGAATTTTTAATTTTTTTTTGTTTTGTAATCACGAAATTTTTCACTTTAATCTCGCAATTTTTGTCTTTAATCTATCACTTTACTCATGGCATTTTTCAATCGAATCTCGGAATTTTCACCTTTGTTCTTGAAATTCCTAATCAGCCTTTACGTCCCACTGCTGGGCACCGGCACTCTTCTCTGCCACGTACTCTCCTTAGCGCTAAGGTGGAGTACGGGGGACCTACAGTTTAACGTCGAATCCGAACGACTAAATTCCAGAGAAGGTTTCAGGCATTAAGACCCCACGGCTGCCTACACCGGGTTGGGGAATGTGAGTGGCGGGTTGCGGCATAGATTTTTATTGCTGCATGGCTTCGGAGGGGAATCGAACCCTAGACCTTCAGCGTTAGAGGCTAAGCGCCCAACCTTTGAGCTACCGCTACTCTTGTTCTTGAAATTACTGTACCTTAATCTCGAAAATTCTGACTTTAATCACCAGAGTTTTCGAATTTTTTTTTCAAATATCCCGATTTTTAATCTCGAAATTTTTGACTGTAATTTTGGTATTATTGTCTTTTTGTTGTTTTGTAATCACGAAATTGTCTATTTTCATATCAGAATTTTCACCTTTAATCTTGGAATTACAAATTTAACGCAGAGTTTTCGACTTTAATCTCAAGTATTCTGTTTTTTAATCTCTGAGTTTCTTATTATAATCTTGAAATTTTCTTTCAAGCAGGAAATTTTGCTTTTAATCTTGGAATTGTAGATTTTAATCTCAGAATTCTCTACTTACTTTATGGCGTTTCTCAATCGAATCTCGGAATTGGGTACTTTAATATCGGACATACTTTAATGTTCAGTTTAGCCACCTTAATCACGGAATTTTCGACTTTATCTCAAATATTCCGATTTTTAATTTTGGAATTTCTGACTACTACCTCGGATTTTTTACCTTTAGACACGAAAGTTTCGACTTTAATCTCGAAATGTTCGACTTTTATATCGGAATTGCGTACTTAACCTCGAAATTTCTGACTTTAATCACGAAATTGTCGACTTTAATCTCAAATATTTCCATTTTTAATCTGGTACGTTCCCCCTTTCAATTGGATTTCGAAATTGCGTACCTTAATCTTGGAAGTACTTTTACATTGGGTTTCGACTTTAATCTCAAATACTCCGATTTTAATCTCTGAATTTGAGACTATAATCTTGGAATTTTTGTCTTCAGTCACGAAATATTTTGTTTTATTCTGGAAATTTCGTACTTTAGTAATTGCATTTCTCAAACGAATCTTGGAAATTGTCTATTTCCATCTCGGAATTTTCACCTTTAATCTTTTCGACTTTAATCTCAACGATTCTGTTTTTAATCTCTGAGTTTCTTATTACAATCTTGGAATTTTCCTTCAGTCACGAAATTTTTAACTTTAATCTTGGAATTGTCGATTTTAATCTCGGAATTCCCTACTTCATTTATATGGAGTTTCTCAATTTAGTCTCGGAATTGGATACTTTAATATAGGAAATACTTTAATGTTCAGTTTAGCCACCTTAATCACGGAATTTTCGACTTTATCTCAAATATTCCGATTTTTAATTTTGGAATTTCTGACTACTATCTCGGATTTTTTACCTTTAGACACGAAAGTTTCGACTTTAATCTCGAAATGTTCGATTTTTATATCGGAATTGCGTACTTAACCTCGGAATTTCTGACTTTAATCACGAAATTGTCTTTAATCTCAAACATTTCCATTTTTAATCTGGTACGTGACCCTCACAATTGGATCTCGAAATTGCGTACCTTAATCTTGGAAATACTTTTACATTGAGTTTCGACTTTAATCTCAAATATTCCGATTTTTAATCTCGGAATTTTTGACTGTAATTTTGAAATTATTATCTTTTTGTTGTTTTGTAATCACGAAATTGTCTATTTCCATCTCGGAATTTTCACCTTCAATCTTGGAATTACAAATTTAACCCAGAATTTTCGACTTTAACCTCAAGTATTCTGTTTGTAATCTCTGAGTTTCTTATTATAATCTTGGAATTTTTTTTCAGTCAGGAAATTTTGCTTTTAATCTCGGAATTGTGGATATTAATCTCAGAGTTCTCTATACTTACTTTATGGCGTTTCTCAATCGAATCTCGGAATTGGGTACTTTAATATACATACTTTAATGTTCAGTTTAGCCACCTTAATCACGGAATTTTATACTTTATCTCAAATATTCCGATTTTTAATTTTGGAATTTCTGACTACTATCTTGGAGTTTTTACCTTCAGTCACGAAAGTTTCGAATTTAATCTCGAAATGTTCGACTTTTATATCGGAATTGCGTACTTAACCTGGGAATTTCTGACTTTAATCACGAAATTGTCGACTTTAATCTCAAATATATCGATTTTTAATTCGGTACGTTACCCTCACAATTGGATCTCGAAATTGCGCACCTTAATCTTGGAAGTACTTTTACATTGGGTTTCGACTTTAATCTCAAATACTCCGATTTTAATCTCTGAATTTGAGACTATAATCTTGGAATTTTTGTCTTCAGTCACGAAATATTTTGTTTTATTCTCGAAATTTCGTACTTTAGTAATTGCATTTCTCAAACGAATCTCAGAATTTTCACTTTTAATTTCGGACGTGGCGTACCTTAATCTTGGAAATAGTTTTACATTGGGTTTAGCTACTTTAATCATCGAATTTTCGACTTTAATCTCAAATATTCCGATTTTTAATTTTTGAACTTCTGACTATATTTTTATAATTTTTGTTTTCAATCAAAACTTTCAAATGTAATTTCGGAACATTTGATATAAATTTTGGAATTGCGTACTTTAATCTTATAGGTACGTTTTTAGCGTTGAGTTTGGCTACTTTCCTCACTGAATTTTCGACTTTAATCTCAAGTAAGTATTTCCATTTTTAATTGCGGAATTTCTTACTAATATTCTTGAAACTTTTAGCTTTAATCACGAAGTTTTCGACTTTTATCTCAGATTTTTCAACTTTTATCTCGGAACTGCGTACTTAATCTTAAAATGTCTTTAATAGCAGAATTTTTGATTTTTAATCTCGATATTCCTGAGAATAACCTTGGAATTTCGACTTTAATCGCGAAATTTTGCAGCATTAATCTGATATTCCGTACTTTAACTACGGAATCTCTAATTATAATCTTGGAATTTGTGTCTTCAATCACGAATTTGTTTTGGCGCTGCCGTTTCAGCGCAGGAACGTTTGAGCCCAAGAACGTTTGGGGGCGGGACACTTTTAGCTATAAAAAAGTTGAAAGTGTCTCACTGTCCCCTACTCAATATGTAACAAATTCGTTCCAGCGTCCATACGCCCCCGCGCCGAAACGTTTTTGCGCCCAAACGTCCCTGCGGCGAATCGTTTTTGCGCCCAAACGTCCCTGCCTAAAACGTCCATGCGCTCAATCGTCTTTGCACCCAAACGGCTCGCGCATTAACGCCTTTGCGCCCAAACGTTCTTGTGCCTAAACGTCCCTGCGTCCAAGCGTCCCCTTATTTAAATTGTTCTATAATTTTTTTAAATAACTTATAACAGATTACGCTTGCACTTAAACGTCTCTCCGTTCAAACGGCTCAAGCCGAAACGTACCTGCACTCTAACGTTCCTGCGTCCAAACGTCTTATACGTTGAGTTTGGCTACTTTCTTCACTGAATTTTCGACTTTAATCTTGTTATTGCGTATTCTAATCTAGAAATTTCGTACCTAAATCATAGAACGTCCGACATTAATTTCAAATATTCTGCTTTTAAATATTTAACTATTATCTTAAAATTTCTGACTTTAATCTCGGAACTTCGTACTTTAATCGTGGAAATTCTGTATTTAATCTCGTTATATTGATTTTAATCTTGAAATGGCCTATAGGCCGAAACTAAAGTATACTTTAGTTTCGGAATGTTTTATTTTAATCACAGAAATTACGACTTTAATGTCGGCTTTAATTTTAAAGTCGCCTACTTTACTCTGATTGTAACCAATTTTCGACCATATTCTTGAAAAATACGATTTTAATCACGGAATTTCTAGCTTCAATTTCAAAATTGTTAACTTTAGCTCCGGAATGTCTTACTTAATCTTGGAATAACGTTTTTTAATTATGGAATTTCCGACCGTAATCTCGAAAAGTACGATTTGAATCACGCAATTTCTTTGTTTAATCTCGGAATTTGACTTTAATCTTAGAAGTGCGTACTTGCTACTTGAATCTCGGAATTTCTGTCTTTAATAACGGAATTTCTGATTCTAATCCCGGAATTCCGAGTTTAATCTTGAAATTTGAAAAAGCCCGAAATTAAAGTCAGAAATTTTGAGAAAAACGTCATCTAACATTCTGAAATTAGAGTTTAAAATTCCCACATCAAAGTTGGAATAATTAATGGAACCCCAGTTGTGCATCTACGCTTGTAATGATTAAAAATTAACTAAGAAAAGAATCCCAAAAAAAATTTAAAAGATTTTCCAAATTTTAATACCGGTGAAAAGTATTAACAAAAAATATTTTTTTAATACAGTAGTATTTAAAGTTTGTTCTGAATTTCCCAATGCCTTGGGACACTTTTCATATTTTTTAAACCTAGACATTAATGTGTTCCATGAAAAGCTAAAAATAAAAACTTTTTTGTCTTTATTAACATTTTTATGCAAGACTTTTATTTCTAACTGCATTTGTTATAACACCTCCAAGTTTTAAACAAGGACGATGAGTCACTACCTGTCCAGCTGTATACTTTGGGGGGTATTGTAATGTGTTGTAATGTGGTATAGTAAAAAATCTGATTTTGTATCTTGTACATTGTACATCTGACGTGATTTTAACTAAAAGTACGTTTAAAATGAAGTAACAATAAGCATATGGATTCAAAATTTATATAAGCCTTTATTTTTGTGTTAAAACTGTTTACTTTTAATATTTTTCTATGGCTTCTAACTGATGATAAAAAAATGAAAACAAAGTTCAAAAAACCTCTTTTACAAGGAAGTTTCAACAATAACAGCATCAATTCAAGAATTTCCACAATGACTTATAGTAACACATTTCTTGTGTCCATTACGACTCTGCAAAATATACCATTATGTGCCATAATGAAATTGCTCGTTCTCATTCCACGCACGTTTCCTTAAAATGGTCTACAACCACATATTCGTCGCAACAATATCATTATACTAATCCTCAAACTGTATGCGATTTACCGTACTTGCTCGACTTTTAAGCAATGATTTTGCTAGAATTTGTAGTTTTGTACCATTAGCTTAAAGTTTTCTACTTAAAGATGAAGCTTTACTAAAGAATACTTTAGGTATTTATTTATATAGAAGTTACATTTTACTGCAGTACTATACTTACAGTATAGGAAAGTATTGAGTAGGAATAATGAAATGGCAGATCAGTATCAGCCAAAATCTTAAGCTCATTTTATAGCTTTGCAGGGGTGGAATATTATTAGGAAAACATAAAAATTAACAGCTGTGTTTCGTGATTTACTCGTTCATAAAATTGAATGATTATTGCCAAAACTATGCGCTGTGTAAAATTAACAATGTAATATAGAGCTAGTTAAATAAGCTGAGCTAAGTAAACAGAAAACAGTAAATTAAATTAATGTTGTGAGTTATATGAAGATATTATAAACAACATTGATTAGAAAACAGTAAAGTAAACTTTATGGGCCAAAAGAGGTAATTCTTGTTTGCACTGTCAAATTCTTCCTAGTAAATTCTCTATGGTTGTCGATACTTACAGACAAAATTTTGAGGATTAAAGCCGGGTACTTAGCTGTCCAAGCAACTATTTCCTCTGGTTTATGTAAAAATTATAAAATAATATGTCTTGTCCGCCTTGTCCCGTCTTTACTTATCGTGTTGCGTCTTAAAATTCAAATTTAGACACATTTTTCCCTTTTCTACTTTCAAGTTGAACTTTATGTCGTTTGAAAATGGTTTATTTGAGATACAAATGTTTTCTCGTCTAATGTTTGAAAAAGTTTCTCTGGTACTCTATATCGATGTCTCGTGTTCACTCTCAAATTTAACTAGTACGAAATTTGCTATCTTAGCTGCAATTGTCGCGCAATTATTTTTCTCGTCTCATCTCGAATTTTTAATCAAGACAAAATTTTTGTCCTGCCTCGTCTTTTAATTAATTTATCTAGTTTTGCCTTTATTTATCGCATTACATAGTGAAATGCAAATCTAGAGAAACTTTTCTCTTCTATTTTAGTGTTGAACTTATGTCGTGAGTAAATTGTTCCTCGTCTCAACTCGAGCTTTTAATCCGGAAAAAAATATTTTATCGTCCCATCTCTCAATAAGTTTCTCTCGTCTTCTATCGATGTTTCATGTCCCATCACAAATTTTAAGTAAAAAAATTTGCTCTCTTCTCGTTTTGATTTTTCGCGTCTGTTCTTGAGAAAAAAGTTCTCTTATTTTGTGCCTCAACAACTTTATTTTTCCTGCTTCCGATTTATCACTTTTCGTCTCAAAATAGAGACCTAAAGATACATTTTTCTTCTCTTGTTTTATGTCAAATTTTGCGCCACGAGATAATTCTTGTTATTTCTTTCGTCTCGTTTCTCGAGGGTCTTGGAACGTCTCGTCTCACATTTTTAATCGGGCTAAAATTGTCTTCTGGTCTTATTTCTCAAAAAGTTTTTCTCGTTTTCTTTCTCTCTAGTCCAGTCTCGAATTTTAAGTCGAGATATATTTACTCTTTTCTTCTCTCGCCTTGTCTCGAATTTTAAATCACGAAAGAACTGTTCGCTTGTCTCTTCTCTCACTAAGTTTTTCAACGGCACTTTTTACCGCGGCATGTTTTTCCGCCGCACTTTCTTCAGCCGGCACTTTTTCCCGGCACTATTTTCCGCGGCGTTTTTTTCTGGCAATTATTGTAATACCAAAATAAATCTCGATCCGTCACCATATTTTTCAGTAAATAGGCGTTAAAGCCGAAAATTTAGAAGAGTTGTAGCGGCAGCCATTTTAAGACTAGACTACTCGAAAGATAATCATCGAGTTGTCTTAACGCCTTCTGCCACATTCTGTTCATACATTTATAATAAATCTTGTTTGTGAAAACAATACTACCAAAAGAAGTATTACTTTCGTTGACGGTTGTAAAATAAAACTTCATAGCTCGACCTCGTTTCTCGGTATATCGGTATCTAAAAATTTTATATTTAAAAATTTTTGCGATTACAATACATTTTCACACTGGAAGTAGTAAAGCGTATGGATTCAGCTAGTTCTTCTTGAATGCGAGCTAGTAGTGTACACGCAGCTGTTTCTTTTATCAAAACGTTTGTTATTGCAGATGTAGTAATGAAAATTGTAACAATGTTCAGTATGCAATGTTATTATTACATTGTCTGTTATTGCAAGAAATTGTATAAAATGTGCTGTGAGAGGTGTTCATGTCAGCGCGATAAATACACATATCCGACCCGCTAGAATTAACGTAAGTTCATAAATAACCAAACTATACCAACAGTAGCGATATCAACATAAACTTACGCTGAAAACAATCAATAAACTAAGTCGAGATGCAAGGGCCCGCTATCGTGTTTAGGGGCGGCGGGTTTTGATTTTGCTCTTGGGTGCAAAACAATACTAATCTAATCAGCATAAGCAACAAAAATAGACTATGCCAGGCATTTTATTAAAAAAACAAAGTTTAACGTATGCATGAAAAAGCAACAAATATGGTAATTGCTAAAATCAAAAAATAAACGACATTTTTAAAATAACTTAAAATAAGATAACGAAAGCGTTTTTGTAGCTGTAGCTTTTTTAAATAAATCAACTGACATTTTCATCTTGATCAAGATCTTAGTTATATTTTTGTGTACATGTAATATACCTATGCTGTTCAGCCTACTTAGCGTCAGTGTAATTCTTAGATGTGTCTTAAGCCTCCTTAAAGCTGGAAACGATATTTTGCTTTGTAAGAGGTAACAGGAACAGTTACACTATTTTGAGGAACTTTATAAATTAAGACAACTATTTTCACTATTTATTTCTTGCAGAACTAAAAATTCAATTAGGTCGATGTAGATAGGTATAGTTGTAAATGTGTTTTCCAGTTTTTCAAGTATAAATGTCCAGAAACGTATTTCTGTGCAAGAGCAACCGTTCTTTGTCAAAATCGTTTTTAGTAATAAATTTACTATCCGTCTCATCCCTATCACAAAAAACTAACTTTCAATTTATTACAAACGGTCTGCAGTACTGTACGCGATACATATCTTGTGGAATATCAGAAAGATGGGGGTGGCTACCCTCGTCGAATCCCGGAAAAAAAGTCACAGAAAAAAAGTCACGAAAAAAAAAATCTCGGAAAAAGGTCATTGCAAAACAAGTCACTTGGAAAAAAGTCACCGGAAATAAAGTCACTCGGAACAAAATCACCGGAAATAAAGCCACCCGGAAAAATAGTCACCCGGAAATAAAGACATTTTTTTCAATTCAAAAGTCACCCTGAAAAAAAACACTAGAAAAAAGACACAAAGTAGCTGCAAAATTAGAACCACTGCCACACTTTTTATTACTACTTGTGTTCATAACTGCTAAAAAGAAATGGGAGTATATAACACATATATTGCATAATCCAAACAATAAGTTGTGCAATAAAATATTTTTTTTAAAGTAATTTACCTATAGTATCTACATACAGCAAATACAATTAGTATAACACTATAGTAAAAAATAATATTATTCTAAATCGAGTCCTTTACGAATACTGTGGCGTATTTCTCTTAAAAAATCATGAATATTTCGTGTGGTTTTTCTAGTGACTTTCTCTTCAGTGACTTTTTTCCGGGTGACTTTTCTTCCGGGTGACTTTTTTCCGGGTGACTTTTTTCCGCGTATTTTTTCAGGGTGACTTTTTTTCGGGATCTTTTTTCCGGGGGCCTTTTTTGCGTGACTTTTTGCGGTGACATTTTTTCCGCTCACCACCTTCGTGATGTCGTCTTGGGGCTTTCCTCTTACGTGGAAGTATGGGTTTTTCTATATCCCCATTTAACGCGTTCTCTGGCAGCGCTGATTGGGAGCAGTGCCACTTGAGAGCACTGTTACTGAACGTCAACTCACTAACTTTTAGTGATTTGTACCTGAACTAACTAAATATCAGTTAGTTTTGGTTAAGGTGTAAATCAGCGTTCTACGTGCCTTGGGTATCTACTATACACCCAAGGAAACTTTTTCTTGAGTGCGGCTGGCCCGTCGCGTATAGTGGTAAATTTTGCCGAAATGCAAGATCCCGTCGTCTTGTTATAACGAGACAGTTAGGATTTTAATTTAGGGTGACACGGTTAGGGATTTTATATATAAACATGAAGAGACACTTAGGGATTTAATATAAATAGTTTTTTTTGTGTCTTAATGAGTTCGCTTTGTCTCGATTTCTCCCGTCTCGTCTTATAAATTTGACGTGCGTGTTCTCGTCTCATTTTAACTTTAACTCTTGAGAAAATTGCTCTATGGTGTCTGTTTTTGAAAAGATTTTTTTAGTATCGTCTCTATTTTGATTAGATAGACTATTGTTTACGATAGATATTTTTTTGGTTTTAAATATTATCCGGATGGGTTATTAAAGTGTTATAGGTTGTAAGTCTTGAACCTGAACCTCTACTGCTTATGAGTCAGTACTTACCTGAACACTAAAGCAGCAAAATTTTAGGAGTATATTAATCTTGTCGTAACAATATTATGATGCAACATGTTTTATAAAATATCGCAAGTATTGGAAAGTCCAAGCGAGTATTTTGCCAATTTCCAGATTCAATTTCTATGGTTTAGTTGGCAGTAGTGCTGTAGGTCGGTTCAATGTTAGCAACGAGATGGAATCTAGATGGATAATCAGAAATCCATTATCTGCGTATCAAGTAGACCGAACAAGGCAATACAGGGTGGCGCAGCACATAAGAGGAGATAAGTGTAGAGGTATTACAATTAGTAGGGGCAGTAGCGTGCTGTGCCGGATTAGGCCCAGTAATCAGGGCCGCTTGTTGGACTGGGCCCCACTGGGGCTTGTTCACGGAATGACTGGCACAAGCCTTAATGCCCCCCGACACTCTTCGAGAGCTTCGTATGTTTGCTTGCTGCGATCTGAAACAAATTACTCAAACCTAGTCTGATTTTCAAGGGTTTCTACCGAAAATTTCGATTAATTGCAATTAGAAACCTTTAAGATTTTTTTATCGAAGATCACACTTCAAGGGAAGGTAGCTAGAAAATGTCAGTAATTATTAACGATGTTGTTATGACTGGCAAGCTGTCGTTGGTTTGGTCACGATTTACACCTATTTGACCTCTGACACTGCCACAAGTTTGTATAACTTCATTCGCATTTTGACAGGCAGGTTGAGATATGAATTATTGATACTCTTTTGATGATATTCGCTTTTTTACAAGATTCTTCGGATTCTTTTCTGGGGTGCTAAAGATGAATAGGTTGATAGGGATTTTAACCAAATTACAAGCGGTTTTATGTATAATTTTGACTTTTTTTCGTAACAGATTTCTGGAACAAATTAAACTACAAAAATGTAGTAACAAAGGAAGTATATAAAAATGCGATCTTCCTGACCAAAATTTCAGCAAAAAGAATTGAAATAAAACGCAGAAGTCAAAAATCAAACAGTTAAATCCGATTTGAAGTCATTGAATCGTAGCATTGTGCGCTTGGTAGCGGTAATTCAATAGAGCGAACTGCAAAGCCAGAAATTTAAAATCGCGGTCGTGATGACATGGTTAGTTAAAATTCCCTTTGGCGGAGCTTTTGATCTCGCAACCATTTTAGAATGTAATTGCTAACTAAATTTCCTAAAAGTGAATTATTAAATTTGGCGTAATTCTGTTTCGAACTTTACGTTTCCGAGCGTTCGATTTTAGAAAGCAAGCAGACACAAGCAATTCCGACGAGCGAGAGTATTAAATATCAATCGATACCTTTGATAATAGGTCACACTGGGAATACTTTAAATCAGAGAGGCAACTAATGGCATCCGCAGGACAGATTTACGAAAACAATTTCACGGTATCGTGCAAGAAATCCCAAGCGACATGCACCATATAAAGGAGATATTAAATTATATGACAGATGGTAAATAAAGATATAGATTATCAGGAGTAAGTGGACAATAACTGTGTCTTTCTCGCTCATTTTGAAACACAAAACTGTCTGTCTCATAAATTTCGCGTGTATGAAGATTACGGCAAAAGCAATGTTGGCTTGTTGCAGAAAGGCGCGTTTATGTAATGTGGTAAAAAGTAATTTTATACTGTACTCCCCTGAGACAGGGGCATTTACCCTCTTTTATGCCATATTAGTACGTGATTAAATTTCCATTTAGGGGGTGTTCTTAAGGCTTAATCTGTTCGACCACAAGTTACAGTATGGAAAAATTATGGGTCATCAAAGAAAACCCAATAAAAAATTTTAAAACAACATAATGAAAAAAAAATGCGAAGAATTTTAAAAACATCAGGCATGAACACTAAATATAACAATTAGTCATATTTAAACCTATTAAAATGTAATTAAAACAAGATCTGCAGAAAAGTACTAAAATCGTACTATTAAAAGAGAAGGTTAGGAAAAAATGTTTTCAGAAAAATAAATTGTTAAATAGTTTTTAAAAAATTAAGGAAAAACATTACAATTTGCTCCTTGAAAATGACTATTGCAATATAAAATTCTGAAGTAAAGCGATTTATGTGGTTTCTTTAATCGCTGCAACAAAGTAAGTGGTTACCATGATAACATATCTCGCACCACCTGAAAGCTTCGGAAGGTAATTTTCAACACTTCATAATATAAAACGCCTGATCACAAACATTTCTTTTTGGTTTTAAAAAAACGTTTCTAATAAATTCTGTCAATTTATAAGCTCTCAACTAGAAAAAAAGCTCTGGAAATACAGAACTATCAGAAAAAAAAGCATAAGCTAATAGATTTACAAACAATCTTTTGATTTTTACAATAAAACAATTTTGTAAATTCTGATACAGCTTTTAGAGGAATGATTTCTCTGACAAGGAAATTTTCGTAAGAATCTTTGCCACACTTAAGCAAAATTAGAGTTTTGCGTGGGAACGAGAGTACCCTTGCTCTCGTTCTTGTTCTCAGCCCAAGAACGAGTGCGACAACTAGAGTGAGAGCAAAGATATGAAGCTGAGAGCGAGAAAATCGTCTCTCTCGGTCTTTGAAAATTTGTATTTATTTGTAAATATTTTTTTAATATTGGTCGTAATAACCTACCGAGAGTTTTGGGAGAGCGCCGAGTGAATTATGCTACTGGACGAAACGATATTTTGGCACCTTTTCTCTAATTTTTTTAAAATTATTCGGAAAACGGGGCAATCTATTTTTCTTCTTTTAAATAAATTTAAAAAATCAGCAGTTTTGGGATGTTATTATGCATATAAAATTACATAATATGAGGTTTAGTTAAATGATTTTACAATGAAGTCAATTGTTTTTAAACGGAACACCCTGTATCTGTTTACAGTTTTTAAATTAGTGTTAAATTCTGAATTCAGTAGTGTACTTGAAGAGTTTTTCTGGCGTTCTTAAAATTTTTAATTTCAGTTTTCCTTCTCGTCTTAAGAGTGCTTTGTTGTGCGTAAATTTTCTTCTGTGAAGCCAATTTATTGTTACTTAAAAAAATGGTTTTATATTTTGTAGGTGTTAACCTAGAGAACTTCAAATTTTTAAAATTAGTTTTTTAAAACAGTCAAAATCTTCAAAGAAAGCACATTTGAATTTGACCCTGTCAGGCACAATGAGCTGATTTTGTTCTAATTGAAACAATATGATAATATATTTCAATATTGTCGCCGGGCAATAATGTCGCCGGCAAACATAACGCCGGTCAAAAATGTCGCCGGCATAAATAGCGCCTACAATAATGTCGCCGGCAAAAATAGCGTCGGTCAAAAAGTCGCCGGCAAACATAGCGGTGGTGAAAAACGTCGTCGGCAAAAATAGCGCCTACAATAATGTCGCCGGCAAAAATAGCGTCGGTCAAAAAGTCGCCGGCAACCATAGCGGTGGTGAAAAATGTCGTCGGCAAACATAGCGCCTATCAATAATGTCGCCGGAAAAAATAACGCCTGCATAAATAGCGCCTACAATAATTTGGCAGGCAAAAATAGTGACGGTCAAAAATGTCGTTGGCAAAAATAACGCTTATCAATAACGTCGTCAGGCAATAACGTCGCCGGCAATAATGTTGCCTGCAAAAACAGCGCCTAAAATAATGTTGCCGGCAAAAATAGTGCCAGTCAAACTTGTGATCGACAAACATTGCGCCGGTCAAAAATGTCGTCGGCAAAGAAAACACCTATCAATAATGTAGTCAGGCAGTAATGTCGCCGGCAAAAATAACGCCTGCAATAATAACTCCTACAATAATGCCGCCGGTCAAACATGTTGCCGGCAAGATAGCGCCGTCAAAAAAATCGCCGGTGAAGAGCTCTGTTGAAAATGTCGTCGGAAAAAGTAGCGCTGGTCAAAAATGTCGTCAGCAAAAATAGCGCCTCAGAATTAACACCTTAAAAAACATCGTCGTACAAATACTTCTGAACTGATGGAAATTTTATTTAAGGTTTACATCGATGACGTATAATATCCATCTTAAAATCTAGAAGATATGAGTCTGTCCATGAACGAATGTTATGGGAATACTAATCAAACTTGTAAAGCAATAAAAACTGCAAGTATTTGTACGGCGATGTTTCTTTTGGCTTCCATTTTGAGGTACTTTTTTCCGGCTACATTTTACCCGCCGCGTTTTTTGACGGGTGCTTTTTTTGTCCGCAACATTTTTGACAGCGCTATTTTGCCGGTGACATTTTTGATTAGAGCTATTTTTGCTGGCGACATTTTTGACCGGCGCTATTTTGACTCCCAACCAGGTTAGTAGAACAAAACATAAGAATGAAAAGTTACCAAACAGGTCGTGTAATAAGCAAGTTGTAAAAACGCTCTCCTACAAACACTTTTAAAATCTCTTTTGGAATTATAATTTTAGAAGATAATAATTAAATCTCCGAAAACCCGTTTTTAGATTTCTAATTTAAAGGTTTTTTAAAGTAATTGTTTGATCAGCTGAATAATAAAACTAGCTTAGGTGAATTAAGACAAAAGAAATTTTTTTTTCTAATAATTTAGCAATTCGTTCTCCAAAATTCAAGTTGTAACTGAAAAAATGAGCAAACTGCTTCGCTTGGACTTTAGAAATACTTAACTTACTTAATTTATCGTATTTTTAGAAAGAATTTGTTTTAACGCCCTATATCATATTCTGTTCTTACGTTTCTTGAATGCCGTTTGTGTAAAAAAACACTACCAAAAGAAACAGGTCTAACTTTTGTTTCCGGTTCCGGTTCGTAAGATAATGCAAATTTCATTAGGTCGGCTCTCGATTTCGCGTGTACGGGACATTCTATCGGTTTATTGTAACCAAGAAATTTGTGCTTAATGTAATGTAACGTAAATATGTGAGTTGTGGAAAGCGCGTCTCCCCACTCACCACTAAAAGCTGAGATAGACAGAAGGGATCCGGATTTAATATACAGATATATAGACTTAGAAAGTTTACTCTCAAAAAAATATTAATAAAATATTTAGTATGTTTTTAGTATACTTTTACTGAATCGTTTAGATAATGACTGACTAATGTAAAAATAATTCAAAAATTGATAGTACGCAAAGTCGCAACCTCATGCTTTGTGAAAAACATTTATAAACATCAATTTTTATTAGACATAAAGCAAACAGAATTTAATTTGCGAATACATTGTTTTTGTAGAGTTCTACTAATGAAGACTCGTAGTTAAACTATACAAGAGATACGTGTGTTTTATGTACCTAAAGTAAACAGAAATCTCTAGCTTTTATCAAAGAAATTCTTTAAGAAAGGCGAGCAAATAGTTTTCTGTATTATTAATTTGGTAATTAAGTAATAAGACATAAAAATAATAACAGACCTTGCCAGTCGTAAGTTGTAGATTTTTTTCTAGTTTCCTTGGCAACCCCCCAAAATTTTCCAAAACCCCCCAAGTGGATTGCGCCTCCATTGCACACTACTATTTTCGGTTTCTTGGAATTAAAGAATACCGGAGACGAAAGGAAAAATTCGTAAGCCCTAGGGTGGTTACGAATAGTGAGAAGTATAATCGAATGATTTTCATATCAAAAAGATTAGTGGGAAGAAATTCATTTGGATGTACCTATGCTGTTAAAAGTAGTAAAAACGCTCTCCGCTTGCTCTGATGTATGAAGTCTTGTTGTCGTCGTCTTTTCTCGGGCTGTTCTAAAAAAAGAGGGTAAACCTTCGGCGGTACGCAACATTTAAGCGCTGCCGTTTGGGCGCTGCCGTTTGTCCACCGCCATTTGGGCACTGTTTAGGCGCCGGACTATTGGCCGTTGGCCGTTTGGGCGACAGTTTCGTTAATTTAATGTTTAATAAATTACTTAGGATGGTACATTTTCGATATCTCGTATATCTGCTCAGATTTCTTTTCAGATTATCGCAAATCATCAATTTAAACGAGTTTTCTTAATTTAATCTTACTTACTCTCTATCTCTTATAGGAAGCGAGATTCCCCATGGTGTGCTTCAAAAACCAATCACCCTGTATGTTACAATATTACTAAAATAATTTGCTAAATTAACTTAAACATATTCTAAAAAATAAAGTTGGTAATCGTGTGTTAAAGTGGCTTTTTCACAATACATATGTCAATTTTTATCAGCGCCTAAACGCTCTGCGCCTAAACGGCAAGGCCCAAAATTCTTGCACCGACTTTCGATTTCAAATTGTACAAACCGCCGCTAATCGATTCATTCGGGTTCCGCGAATTATTTCTGCATTGGGCATTTGCACTGGTTAATGTAATGGCTATCACTAGCTGATGATGAAAATATTTGTTTATGATTTGAAGTTTGTTTCCAAGAAATTAAAGTCAGCAAACGAAATAAAACCAAAAAACAAACAACTTCTACGATCTCGAACGCAGAAACATTAAATTAATGAGTTCACAGTACGGAATGAACAATTCCATTTTCCCCCCAAGCACAAATCATCCACGCAAGTATCAAATATCCCCATTCGCTTCTAAATAAATTTTAATTTATTTGGCTTACTGTATCCATCCCGGATGAGTAACTAAGGAGAACGTCGTAGTTAAGCGAAAGATGGTGACGGATTATGCCATTCTAACGACTAAGTTTCTCGTCTTCAGCAAATTAACTTAATTTCCAGATATACTGCGTCGTTTAATAATGAACGCGACATTTACGCGGTATTGAAATTATATGAAATTAATACCACTTGTAACTGCTTTGTTCGGGATATTCGGTTTTTAAAATCTTCTGTGCAAAGCTAATCGTCATGTAAACATTCAAACAAGTTGCACCCAGTTGAGTCCCAAAGGAGTCAAAATCCTAAGCCCTGCTGTGACGTAGCCACACGACAAAGAATTGCAGGGAGTCCCAGTAATCGCCCTGTAGATGCAAAACCTTTTCCTTAATTAATTCTTGGAACCCCGTGTTTTATATCCTGCAGCTAGGATTATAAGAAGGAAGAGAACAGCAGTAATGAGAAAAACATTAAAATTGTCCTTTTTTTTGTAAGCTGGCTTGTCTTCGAAATAAATCGTAGCATGACACAAATATAGACTTTGAGTATAGCTCTAACGATTTGGAAGAAGAAAAAATTCGAGAAATAGAGTTCGTACAAGTAAAATACTGAAACAACTTCATTAAAAAGCTGACCTGGTAGAAAAATAATCCCTGCTTGCTAAAAATGAGGGTCCTGACTAGGGCTGAACAAAGTATCGATACTTAAAGTGTCTAGACTTTGCCTGGTATCGAGCATCGAGACCAGTATGCAAAAGTATCGAAGTATCATAAGTATCGACAGCATCAAAGTATTGAAACTATCAAAAGTATCGAAAATATCGGAGTATCGAAAGTATCAAAAGTATCGACAGTATTGATGTATAAAAGATCAAAAATTTCAAAAGTATCGAAAGTATCAAAAGTGGCGAAAGTATCGAAAGTATCAAAAGCTTCAAAGTATCGAAAGTATCAAAAGTATTGACAGTATCGATGTATAAAAGTATCAAAAATATCGAAAGTATCGAAAGTATCGAAAAAATCGAAAGTATCAAAAGTATCGAAACTATCGAAAGTTTCAAAGTATCGAAGTATCGAATGTATTGAAGTAGCTACCACCTGTGTCATTTAAAATACAATAACTAGTAGAACCCGTGGTCTACATCCCTCTGCAGAGTCGTTTTTGGTACTGAGCTTTGCCGGATTCCGCTTGACTAACAATCGAGCCGGATGGAAGGAATTCGTAAGCCCGACATAATGCCTTCTCCCCGCGGAGTCTGATGGGGGAATGCCGGCAGTGTTGCCACATGAAATTTTTTTGTTACTAACTGTTTGAGATAAAAGTACTAAAAAATCACTAGAATTTTTTCTGCTATCACTAAAAATAGTAATACATTCTAGAATACAAAATTTTTGCTTACTGAAAAGTGTGCAATACTTTACTGTTGGAGCAAATTATGGAAAATATGCAGTTTTATGGTACGCGTTTATTATTATAACTCTTGTTTTCAAAATTGTCACATGTGTGACTTAATCTTAATTCGCATTATATATTCAAAAGTATATATGTTACGGCCCAATATTGACTACAATAACATCCCTCTAATCTTACCGCTGCACCGACAGCATAGCTGCATAATAGTCATACTATCAAACATACTACATGATACGAAAGCTTTCGTATAAAAATATTATAGTGAGAATATTTTTATTTATTGAACTTCTGACAACAGAGAGAGTATAGTGAAGCAAAGGTCGGCAGCTAGCTGAGTGCGCGTACTTTGGTCACGCGCCTAAAAACTTCGGTCAACGCATGGGAGTCAGACAGACAGAGAGCGAGTGATATTGTAAAGTAAACTTATAGTACGCTGAATGTTTTCCAAATTTTTATAAAAAAAAATAGTTTTTTTGATTTTTTGGAAGCATATTCTTTAGAATAAAAGAAGCCCAAAAACGGAAGAACAAATTCGTTCACCCAGAATTGGGTGGAAAGGAAAAAGTTAAGGCCACCAAATATTCGAACTTTATTCTACTATCACTCATGAGCAATTTAGTTTAAACAGAAATATTTTCGGCCCCCGTTTATTAAATAAGGTAGTAGAAATTTTAAATTTTAAATAATTCATAGAAAGTGTCACAAACGGTTAGAAGGCTGGGACAAAACCAAATTGTAGCTGATGTATAGTTCTATAATCCTACAAAATTAAAAACAAACTGTGTGGCCGGGTTTTAAGCAGTATATTTTAAAAAAAGTTTAAACTTTTATTCATTTTACAGTTTTAGTAGTTTGATAAGTTTTTGGGTAATATTTTTTGAAAATTTCCGAAATTTGGATGTTCTGTTCACTTTTTAGCTTTTAACTTTTCGAAAAATTTTGTGCACAGTAACATTGTCTTTATCGCGCTATTACGATCTAATATTTGAACGCGATATGTCAACCCGTTTTGAGTAATAACTAATAAGGCGCAAAATCAATATGTTCAAAAATTCGTAGCGATTGCTATTTCAAAGCTAGAAAAAAGGTGAAAAAAATTACAAAAACTTCGGATTTTTCAAAAGAATATTATTCAAAATCTGGCTGCACAATTTTTAAAAATTTTTTTACAACTTTAGATAAGCTACAATTTGGTTCGTGTCTCAACCAGCTAATTTGCCTATGACGCCTTCTTTAATTTTTTTTCAAAATTTGAGATTTAAACGCTTATTTACTCAAAAACAAGTTATCAGATCGGGACGAAATTTGATATTGACACTAGGTACAACTTTTGCAACTACTTCAACTGTGAAATGAAAAAAAAAATAGCCACAAGATATAGTTTTAATTCTTTATGCCTTTAACTATAGATCAGCTACAATTTGGTTTCTGTCTCAGTCTGCCAACTTTTTTGTGACACCTTCTATAAATTTTTAAAAATCTGAAATTTCCACCTCCTTATTTAATAAACGGTCTCCAATAAAAATATCTGTTTAAGTTAAATTGCTCATGAGTGATAGTAGAATAACGTTATCAACTTAATTGTTAAATACAACACTATTTGGGAAAGGGGGGTCAATTTCACTCCTTCCACCCAATGTTTTTGCTTCACTATTTTCTCTCTTTGTATTGAATGTTGGGCGTAACTCATTAATAATAAGACACTTTGAACATATGATAAGTAACAACATATAATATATAGGAAAGTTCAGACAAAGTGTTTCGCTCATTTTTATTATACGCATTGAAAACTGAACTGGAAAAAAGGTAACACACTTGAAAATCCTGAAAACAAACTAAAAGACAATGTTGACAACGTTAAAAGAAAGTACATAACAAAAATAAATAAAACAGTAATTATTATTATAACAATAATGTTTAAACTAAATTTTAAAACTTGGAACTTCATTAGCCACTCAATACGGTATGATCAAGAAAATTCCAGACGAAGGGTGGCTACGCAGCACAAAAGCCGCCTGTTGACTACTTCATACATCACACCTTCAATATCGAAATATTTTATAATAATAAATAGGCCAAAAGCTCAAACTAATAAAAACTAAATTTGACACCACAAGCTGATGTTAATTGTGATGCCAGGTAATAAATTGTATAAACGAAGCCAAAACACGACCCCCATCCTCTGCAGCTACCCCCTATTTGAAATTCGGCTATATTTGAAAGATTAGGGACGTTATAAAGTAAAAGTTTCTCTAAGTTAATCAATATTTAGTTTCAAATTTTTATAATAACATAAGCTCCTCTTAGTAAGGTTTTAATTTGTTTATTCAATTATAACATTTAAACTACCTAAAAATCATGCAAGGAATAGTTTTTCTGAACAAAATACACTCAAACTTCTAACAAATTTATTGACTGCTAACCCGTGAAAAGTATTAAGATTACGTCTGTCATACCCCCAAAATACGTTCGAAATTTATAGCTTGAACATTTTAATGGCCTATTTCATATAAATCTGTTCAACAAAAAGCATCGTCCGGAAACCATAATTCAGGTAGCTGTTAAATTTGGGAATTATTTACTTTTAAATTCACCACGGACCGGCTATTTTGTCCCAATTTTGTCCGACCGGATATCAAACCCCTACGGTATAGACAGGGGAAAAATAATAATAACGCTATACTAAACGCGAATTTAAGACAAATTTGGATGCCATAAATTATATATTTTCATACTTTTTTATGCCCTTAATAGAATAAGAAGGATCTTCTGATTGAACCTTTTTTGTGTCATTGTTGACTTCTGGCCTTTGTATGGCTTTGACTGCAGGAACTCCCACATATTTCATATTGAGTCTCAAAGAAGAACCTCAAGGTGTTGACTGTTGGGGTGTAGAAAAAATTAGTTCCGATGTTAGAAGGATCAAAACTTAAAATTATTCAGGTAGTAAATTTATTAGGAGAAAAATGTGAAAACCACTTTGCTTAGACTTTTTCAACAATTCCATATTTTGGCAATAAATCTGAAAAAAATGCCAAATTTATAAACAAAACAAATAAATGTAAAATTACTTTTAAAACAACAAAAAACATTTAAAACATTTTGTTTAACGCTAAAGAAAAAACAGTCAATTTACTAAAATCAGGCATTTACAAATTAAATTGTTCGCACTGAAATTCGGTTTATATAGGACAAACAAATTGAAATTTTAATATTAGGTACAAGTGTAAAGTGACAATTTTCTGTGCATTTCACGGTATTTAAGGCAATTTGTCCCAATATTTATTATATATACACACATTTAGCTAAATGCTTTTTAGTTTAATAAGTCATTCTAGATTTAACTAAATTGTTAAACATTTGGTTTAAATATTCCAATATTTAATAAAGCATTAGAGATTTAAATAAATCCTAAAACATTTATTTTAAATTTTCGAATATAACTTTATGTATTTAGCCAAATCTGCACATATTTGTTTTAAATCTTTCAATATTTAATAAATATTCGCAGATTTAAATAAATTTTTACCGATATAAATAAATCCTTACAGATTTAAATAAATGTTTCAACATTTAATTCTAAGCTGTCACATTTAACGTGAACCTGTCATATTTATGTGACCTTGGTGAGCCCAGCCGACTTAGAACACCATATTGTTAAAGTGATTAAGTATTTTATATACAGATACTCATTAAATATGGACTTTAACGAAGTAAAGCTGGAATTGATAAATAAAGCTTTATTAAATGTTAGAATATTTAAACCAAATGTTTAACAATTTATTTAAATCTAGAATGATTTATTAAAATAAAAAGCATTTAGCTAAATGTATGTATATATAATAAATATTGGGACAAATTGCCTTAAATACCGTGAAAGGCACAGCAAATTTTCACTTCACACTTGGGCCCCATAAAAAACCCGTACGTTGTTACAAGTATCAACATCCTAATAAACCAATTACGCTCAACACTTACTAGAAACACAACCATTAAATTAAATCTCATAACACTATAAAATGTTTACACTTTTGTGGTGATAAACGTAAGTTGGATATACTACAAGCAATTGAAATTTACAAACATTTAAAATTTGTACCTTCAATGAATGAGCAAATGGATCTCTTAAATTTACCGTTGTTGGACATTTTTGAATGAGAAATCAAGTCATCTTGTGACACAGATATAGGAAACCAAGATCAAGTTATGAAGATTAATTGTTCCTATAGCAACACCAAGGCGCATAGGAACGTTTACAAACAGAGTGGGGGAGAGCAAAAAATTTACAAAATATTATTAAAAAGAAATTTCGTTTTAAACATGTTTATTAAACATACTAAATATAAATAAAATACAAACTCAAACAAGATTTTTGTTATTACAAACACCTGGGGGAGGGTAATGCACCCCCCTCCCGTTTTCTACTCGCCTGGCAACACCAACTGTTTCCTTTTAATCTTGTCTCTGAAAATGACATAATTCGAAATACGTATAAGTCTAAAATAACAAACCTGTTAAAGTTAAGAATTGTTTTATTTACAATAAATTATAATTAATTGTTTATAATCAATTTTTATAATGAATTGTAAATTTTCAAAAATTCAGCGAAAAGCAAATTAGGTGCCAGCCTTAGCTCTGTCAGCTTTCCAAGACATAAAATATTTTTTTAATTCTAAAACTTGCTAAGAAACCCAAATTTAGGAAAAAAACTTATGTTTTCTACAGACGTCAAAAAATGATGACATTTTTACATTAATCTCAGTATGCAAAATGTCACATTAAAGTTGTTTATCTTGACAACGTGCACGAAGTATTTCGCGCACTAGAGCGAAAAATATTTCGTGCATGACGACATTTAAAAATAGTTATTTTTAAAAAAGACGCCGACCAAACTTGTTTAGGAAACAATAACTGATAAATACCAATAATTGTTAAATTTTGTTTTCGTAGTAACAAAGAAATTTAAATTATTGGCTATGTGTTACCTCATTTTTATCCCCAAATCTCAGGTTTTCAATAAAATCGCAAAATTCTAATTTTGGCACAAAATTTAAATTTTTTCAAAAAAAAATATTGAAATTACAGAGATAAGTAAATAAATAACCCTAAAGAGGTATATCGTCATTCCGCATATTTGCACGCCCCTGTTTTGGAAAATCCGTGGAAATGGCATCAATTCCACTTAGTTGGTCCATTTTACCCCCAATTATTTTGTTCTCTGGGAGCAGTAGACGCTCAGTTCGTTAATTCATTTCCGACAGAAGTTTGCGTCAAAGGAATAAAATGGTCGGATGGCGTGTGTATAGGAGATAGGGCAAACACGGTGCTTTGACAGATTATGCTGCACTGAATAATAGATGATTACTCGTTACGACTAGAAATGTAGAAACTGAATCCGAAGGTTTAATGCGAATTGTGAGTGCGCCTCTAATCGTATCATTCGGTAACAGATGTGACGAGAAAGATCTGTTTTGACGTTTTTCCTTATTTTCTAGCTCTTCGGGTTTCATATTTTATGTAGAAATGTTAAAGTTGGCAAGGAAATGATCGCTTTCTATATTTTTACGTCGAATGAACGTCTAAGCCCAGAAGTAAATTTTACAGTAAATTTGACCAAAAAAAGTAAAATTATTATATTTGTTTTTGTAAAATTTATAATCCAGCTTTTATACAAAATTTACTAGAAGCATGCGATTTTAAAATCAACTTTTAATAAAATAGCAGAAAGCAAAGACATCATCTGTCATGCGTTATAACTAATACTAATGACAATTTTTTAAATACAATGAAATCATTTATTAATTCTTGCTGAAATTTAAAAAAAAATAAAACGAACTTCGCTTGGCGTTTCCCATAATTTAAACATAATGACCCTGTTTTGTTGCCAAAATATTTTATATCATGTATACAGGTTTACCTACTACGTAAGATCAGATGCTTCGGGCATGCGGCATCCTGCTCGCTCGCATAATGTTTCAACAAAGTGTTTGTTATATCTATAGGGGTGGCATTCCTGTGGGGAAAAATAATTTTTCTTTTCTTAATTATTAAAAAACTAGAATTATAATATTATTCCACCCATGAGCAATTAATTATAAACAAAAATATTTTATCATTCCCCATTTATTATTTAAAAATAAGGCGATTTTCAAAAATTTATACAAGGCGTCATAAGGCGACATAAACTAAATTGTGTAGCTCATTCCTATGAGTCTATAAAATTCTTATTAAATCGAACTGCCAGTTTTTGAGTATAATTTTTTCAAAAAACTGAAAAATTCATTTTCGAGGTTGCTCGTATATAGTAACATTGTGTACCCATACGACAATTATAAAAACCAAAGTTTATGCCGATGTGGCAAATCATTTTTGATTAAATTGGCATTAAAACCGCAAACATTTTTTGTAAAGTTAGGTATAAGGTTCTACTTTTTTTAAAGTAATTTTTCTACTGTGTGCATTGAGAGAGTTGCAGGGGGGGAGGCCATGTCCCACCTTAATATTTTAATATTAAAATCTTCTTTGCACGAAGTATACTTTTGTTGTATAAGCACTTTATATTACTAACTACCGTTATTAAGTCGCACTTTTATTACTTTAAAATAACACACAAAAAACTATTTTGCTTGTAGTTTTAGTACAGGGGGGGAAGGGGTGAATTCGAGATTATGACGAAAATACATGTTTTCGACAAAAAAACGATGTCTGTATGTCTGGGGGTGTGAAAATGTGAGGGTGTATCAAAAATTCATCGGGGAAAAATTCTTCTAAAAAAATCCGAAACGGAGAGCGGAAGTTAGACATGTTTTTATGTTACCAGTTTTCTTCGAAACGAGATTTTTTAAATCTAAAACCGGAATCTTATAAAAGACCTCATACCAGTACAGTTAATTTTTTCCAGACTTTCTAGCTGTAAAATGGCGGCAGCTACAATTTGTTGAAATTTTGGTTTTAATGCCTTGTTACTCAAAAACAAATTAGCAGATGCGGATTATTTTTTTAATAATAATAGCTCTATAGAAGCACATTGTTACTGTTTCCAAAAATATTAAAAAATACTCAAAATTTGAAGTGAAAAATATTTTTAACATTTGGAACACACTCAAAAACATATTGCTCAAAAACTGGCAACACAATTTTTTTTTTAATTTTGTTGGCTTATAGAGATATGCATAAACTGCAATTTGGTTCGCATCCCAGTACGTTAATTTGTCTGGGACTCTTTTTAGGAATTTTTGAAAATCTAAAGTTCCTACCCTTGTATTTGTCTTTCTGTTTCTTTATCAATCCTAGAAATCTTGTTCCCAAAATCGATTTTTTTTTTCAGTTACTAGTTTACTTTACATATCTATTTCCTTCTCTCTCTGAAACCTGCGAAAGATCCACGCGGTTACCGAAGTAGACCTAAAACGTTAATAATAACATACTTTTGAATATACGATAGGTAACAGTATCTAAGTGTAGAAAAGTACAGGCAAAGTGCTTCGCTCATTTTTACTTTCCTATACTTTCAGTATAGGGAAGTATTGATTTCATGCAAAATTTCAAAGTTGAGATTTTAACGGAAATAGTCCATGGACCCCAAAAAAGTAATTTTAAAAAAATGTCTGTCTGTGGGTGGGTGGGTGGGTCTGTGGGTGGGTGTGTTACGCTCCATATCTCCGGAACGGCTGGACCAATTTTGATGTGCTTTGGAATGAGGGGGTATATCAAAAATTCACCGACAAAATAAGCTTTAAAAAATCGAAACCGGAAGCGGAAGTTAGACATGTTTTTTTGGTAGCATTTTTTTCAGAAACTGTATTTTGGAAATTTTAATAGTGGAGATTAAAGAAGGCCTTAAAACAAATCAAATGATTTTTTACCGAACTCTCTAGCTTTAAAATGGCGGCCGCTACGAATTTTTGAACATTTCGACTTTAACGCCCATTTACTCAAAAACCAGTTATCTGATTGGAATCAACTACATCTTGTTTGGTAGCCCTTCAAAGGTACTATACCATGAAATATAATTAATTTTGAAAATATAAAAACGATCGCAATGACATCACTCCAAAATTTTGGAATTTTTCAAAAAAATATTTCTCAAAAACTACCCACACGCTTTTGTTTAAACTTTTTAAGCTGATAGAGCTGGAAATCTTCTACAATTTGTTTTGTTGCGCATTGCTATAATATCACTATGACGCCCTCTATGAATTTTTGAAAATTGGAAATTGGTACCTACCCTTTTATTTATTTAACGGGGGGCAATAAAATATTTCTGTTAATGTGAAATAGCTCACCATTAATAGCAAAATCGGAATATAATAATATTTTTTCGATAATTTCATATTTAGGAGGGCTACTGTCTCCCCCCCCCCCCCCAAATTTTCGCTACAAAATTAAAAAATTGAGTTCTTCTTTAGTTTGCTCTAGGAGAATCTTTTTACAAAAAATCAAAAAATCGAATTTTTTGCCCCTTAATAATCTTTTTGTCCTTAGAAGAATTTCACATACTTTCTACAGCAGTTGTATTCTTGTACTAGTCGTTTAATGTTCAGTGTAGGCAAACTTTTTTATTTTAATAGATAGACTCGCAAACCCAAGAGCAAAGTTGCAGGGCAAATTATTCTCGATTGTATTTAAGAAAAAAACTTGAGTTTCCAATTTTAATATGGCGGCCACAGTAAAAAATAACTTTTTTGTAAATGTAAACGTGGCATGTTGGCTTTAAAATCAGAAAGGTTTTGAAATTCTAAATACAAATTAATAAGAGTAATTTCTTGCTAAAAATAATACTTCTCGAGTTATTAATATATTTTCAAATATCAATTTCCGCGCTTCCGTTGATTCAGTCCGAATATTTTACCCAACGTTATGCTTGCAGCGCAGCGGTCGGTCTTTCTTCAACCGCTTCAAGATGTTACAACTTATAAGAACTATTTACTTTAACTAGTCGTGTCTAGACAGGTGTATATCGAAAGTGTTGGAAAATATAAAATAATGTATTTAAATGTATAGGAAAGTCCAGGCGAAGTGTTTCGCTCATTTTTATTATATGCATTGGATACTGGACTAGAAAAGAGGCAACACACTTGAGAACTTTTCAAAAATGAAAAAGCAGAATATGGCTATAAGACCTTAGAGCAAATCCAATGTTTTTTTTTGTAATTTTCTAGCTTCAAAACGGCGACCACTTCGATGTTTTGAAAATTTTGACTTTAACGCATTATTGCTCAAAAACGAATACATTTTCTATCGTAATAATAGTTCTACAAAGACGCAATGTTGCTACGCAGAAATATTTATAAAAAAAATAAAAAGAAAAGTGTATGAAATATTTTGAAAATTTTTAATAAAATATTGTTCAAAAAGTGGAAAAACATTTATTTGTCTTTATAAGTTATTAGAGCTAAAAATGAGCTTTAATTCGGTTTGTTCCCGACTTCGGTAATTTTTTTACGTCTTAAAACTAAACCTATCCTCAAATTTGCTACACAACACAGTCATTGAAACCACGAAATTTTTTGGAACCACTAAAACTGTGAAGTAAAAAAATTACAAAATTTTTCAAAAATGTATTGCTCCAAAAACTGTCCAAACGATTTTTTTTTAACTTAGTAATCATGTAGAGCAGGCATGGGCAACCTTTTCAGCTGATGGGCCAAATAAAAACTTTAGAAATGTTCTGAGGGCCGGACCGAACCAGTTTTCGTGTTACTAGTAAAATAAATGAGTAGTAGAATTTAAAATAAACGTACTTTACTGCGCACAAGAGTGGTGGTAGCTCAGAGGTTAGGCGCTTAGCCTTTTACGCTAAAGGTCTAGGGTTCGATTCCCCGCCGAAGCCATGCGGCAATAAAAATGCTGCAAGCCCCCACTCACATTCCCCAATCCGGTGTAGGCAGCCGTGGAGTCTTAATGCCTGAAACCTTCTCTGGTATTTAGTCTTTCGGATTCGACGTTAAACTGTAGGTCCCCCGTACTCCACCTTAGCGGGAGAGCTAATGAGAGTACGTGGGAGAGAAGAGTGCCGGTGCCCAGCAGTGGGACGTTAAGGCTAATTGCTGCTGACTGCGCACACAAATTTGAAACGTAAAAAGAGTCAAAACACATAGTTGTTGCTCAAATCAAACTCAAATAAAAAGTAGAGGCGATCCTTGTATTTGTATACCACTAACGAAACGGTCCATATTTAAAGAAATATTAGTTGCTGCAACACGCAGATCATTTTCCAGATTAATGTCAATGAGTTGGCTTCTAGTTTTGGATTTAATAAAATTCATCTTTGAAAAAAATTGTTCACGGCACCTACTTCCAAACTAAGTTATTTGTTGTTTCTAACAAAACTTGCAATATTTGGGTATTTTTCAGTTTCATGAAGTTTATTTTGAAAACTTTTTGTTTGCAAAAGACTCGTGAACAAATTTCCCGGGAATTTATAGCTGATTATTGAGTTTATTTCATAGTTATTTAAGTAACAAGGAATGTAAAGACGTAATAACATTCGAGGTAGGTAAATACGAGCCGAGGCTTGTGGCCTGCGGAGAATGTTAATAGTCGATACATTCCGTGTTACTTATTAAATTTTTCACGCTACAGGTAGAAATTTAATCATATTTTAAAAGTTCGTTTTGACTGCTGTCATCGGAGTTATTTTTTAAAAGCCCGCCCCATTATTCTACGTTGCCTGTGCTTGTTACCATATCAACGAACAGTTAAAATTAACATTTTAGTATTCTGTTTGAAATAAAATATTGGAATCTGTACCTTGTTGCTTTAATTATTATCCTAAATGACACTATTAAGTTCCGTAGTCAAGGGCAAAAAGTAAACGAATGTTATTGGCCATTTTCATCTTTTGTAGCTATGGATGTATCGTCTATTTACCTTGCCTGTAGCGTGAAAATGAGTTTTAATGTCACCATGGAAGCACATTCATTCATTTTTTTTTCAATTCATGGACTGTTTTTCCTTTCATATCCATGAAATGGTACACATCATCTTTCGGATCCTAGAAACGTTTTAACATCTTTCCATTTACTGCTGCAATTAAACATTCTTTTGCAAATTTCCCTTCCGAAAATGGCTTTGGATGCTTAGTAGTAGTACACAGCACCAACACAACACATCAAGTTCTTAAATAGACACATAACAATACTGCAGAAGTCAAAGTTGGCAGACGTGCACGTGCAGTAGGTACCTGGGCCGGCGGGTGGTCTAGTGGTTAAAGTCCCAGGCTTTGAAACTAGACTCCCAATGGCAGTTGGTTCGAGCCCACTGCTCGTCGGTAATTTTTCTGGATACCTAAGTTAAATCCGACGAGTCCATGGATGGTGTATGTCGGTGTGTATGTTGGGTTGCATGTCTTTCAGGGGTGGGGCATGTTAGACCGGTGAAGAGCACTTAGTGTGCTGAGCCCGGGTAAGGGGGTGGGTGAAAATCATGGGGTCGTGCTCACACACCGCTTCATGATTCTTTAAAAAAAAAGTAGATACCTATGATTCATGGTCAGTGTCGGACACGAGTAATAGTCAGCTGAATTTATATGTAAATACAAAACCACGTAGGTTTTTTGTGTAAGCGAGAAAAGTGATCGCGGGCCGCATTTATATCTAAATGGAAAACTTTCGCGGGCCGTAAGAAATCGCCTCGCGGGCCGGATCCGGCCCGCGGGCCGTAGGTTGCCCATGCCTGATGTAGAGTTAGGTAGGAAATATAATTTGGTTCGTGTCGCAGTCTGCTAATTTCTGTGAAACACCTATGAATTTTTGAAAATCAATAATGTATGCTCCTGTCTCTTTCATTTAATAATAGGACGACGACAAAACATTTCTGATTTTAAGTTAAATTTCCCATGAACGATAGTAGAATAAGATTCGCTGTTTAATGTTTCAGTGCGGTAATATTTAGGGGGCTTAATTTGTTCACTACAACACAATTTTCCGGAGGAATTGGCCGTATTGTTTGGTTTCCTTTAATATCGAGAAATCTTTTTTTATAAAATCATAAATCATAGCTTAGTTCAGTATAATCTTGGGATTTATAATACTTTGTATGAATGGAGTCTTGCATAGCAGCAATTTACAGGAGCATGGATGGATAAGATAAGAGTGCGCTAAAAAACGAACACAGAATAATCACGTGACAGTAGGCAGAAACTGAAAAGTGTCAGCACATCCAGTTTATCTTTCTCTGCCAAGCATACAGTTGAGGGCGTTTGACTGGCCGGTAGGCGCTCAAACCCATGGGAGACACGTACTTACGCTGCAATCATGAGTTTTATAACATTTCGTATGGACTAGGTCTAGCATACGAGCAACGATGATAACATAAGAGTGCGCGAGGTAGATCACGAAACACGTAGTGTACGAGTATCAGAAACGAACACAGTATATCACGTGGCAGTAGGCAGAAATCGAAAAGTGTAAGCACAACCAGTTTATTTTTTTTTCTTTTAAATATACGGATTGACCTGCCGTTAGGTGCTTATCAAAATTATCTCGGCACTTTTGCTGACTTATTACTAGAGCTACAGATTTGGTTAATGAGAGAAAAAATAGTACCTTTGTATGGTAATTAAGATGCCGTATACAAAAAAAAACAATTGCACATCGCCTTTTCAAGTTATAAACTGAAATACTTTTTTGTTAAATCTGTAGATCTAATAATAAAAATAATATAAAAATATAAGCAATAAGGTTGAGACAATTTGATACGCTTTTCATGGCATTTGCAGAAAAACACTATTTTATGTATAATCTTAGCCGCCGCCATTTTTATAAGTATAAATGGTTTTTTAACTTTCTGATCTTACGTAGTAGTTAATAGTTAACTTTTGCAAAATATTTTTGTAAACAAAACAAATTATTTTTAAAGTATACGTACGCACAGTGTTTCGCCAAATTCTAATTTTAGTCTGCTGGCTATTTATAAGTTTTATTAGGTGAATATTAATAAAAACTTCAAAACTTATTTTTTTGTATTAGTTTATTTATCTTTCAGTATGGATTAAACACTTATTCGTTCAAAATTTTTACTGATGATTATTTAATATAAAAGCTGCAATATTTAAAACCAATCTTGCCACTTTTAACAGAATGTTCTAAGGTTACACTGTCAATCGCATCACACACGTAGGTCACGTGTGTATGACCAGCATACTAGATCATGCAGATTAAATGGCACGTGTCGTATTCATTAGCCAGTCACGTGCTGAAGTTCAGTGTTTAGTGTTTAGTAGTCGGTACTTGGCGTATTGGCTGCTCATGGTAGGTAATAATTCCATTGTGGTCGTTCCTGGAGGACGTGAGTTTTTGATTGGGGTTATAGAACAGATTTCCCACGTGTTTTCATAATTATGCATCAAATCTCAATCTTTAAAAATATTTACCTACAATTTCCGGACAAAAATTAGTTTTTATGAATTGTTTAAAACTTACCCTTCCCACAATAAAGAAAATTTAATTAAAAAAATAATTCTGAAGAAAGGGTATAAAAACGTTCTTATAATTAAGTTTAATATTTTTTTTCAGCGGCCCTTGCATGTTATCAAAATAATTTAAAAAAAGTTAACTCACAATTTCTGGGAAACAATTAATTTTTAGAATTATTTTTTGAAAACTTACCTTTACCACAATGAAGCGAATTTAATCAAAAAATAATCCTGATCAAAAGGTAAAAAATTGTTTTCATTTAGTATGATATTTTTTGCAAAGCCCCTGTATGTTACCAAAATGATTTAAAAACGTATGCCAACAATTTCTGGATTTTTTTAAAACATGCCTTTACCACAATGAAACGAATTTAATCACAAAAATATTATACAAAACAAACGGTATAAAAAAGGTTGTTGTAATTCAGTCCAATACTTTTTTGCAAAGCCCTTGTATGTTACTAAAATATTTTAAATTATTTACCAAGCATTTTTGCTAAAGAATTGTTTTTTAGATCTTTTTTTGAAAACTCGCCTTTACTGCAATAAAGCTAATTTAATCAAAAAAAGGGTATTAAAAAAATGTTGAAATTGAGCTTAATATTTTTTGCAAAGCCTTTGTATATTACCAGATTATTGTAAAACGTTTACCATCAATTTCTGGGTAAGAATTACTTTTTAGAATATTTATCTGGAAACTGATCTTTACCGCAATGAAGCGAATTAAATCGATAAAATCCTGTAAAAGGAGAATTTGATGTAATTGAGTCTAATATTGTTTTGCCTAGCTCTTGTATATTACCAAAATATTTTAGAAAACATTTACCAACAATTTCTGGGAAATAATTATATTTTGGAAATTTTTTTTGAAAACTTATCTTTACCGCAATAAAGCGAATTTAATCAAAAAATCTTGAAAACGTTGTATAAAAATTTGTTGTAATTCAATCTAATATTTTTTGTAAAGCCCTTGCATGTTACCAAAATATTTTGAAAACCTTTACTAACCATTTCTGGATAAGACTTACTTTTTAAAATTAATTTTTCAAAACGTATCTTTGCCACAATGAAGCGAATATATTTAAACATTAATCCTGAAAAAGTAGAATGAAACTTGTTGCAATTAAGTCATTTAGTAACCATTTCTGAGAATGAATTACTTTTTAGAAAATTTTTGTAAATCTTATCTTTACCACAATAAAGCGAATTTAATCAAATTTTTGTTGTAATTGAGTCTAAATTTTTTTTGCAATACCATTGTATTTTACGAACATATTTAAAAAAAACAATAATTTTTGGAAAACAATTACTCTTTATAATATTTATTTGAAAACTTACCTTTACCACGATGAAGCGAATATATTTAAACAAATAATTCAGAACAAGGGCGTACAAACTTTGTTGATTCTAATATTTTTTGCAAAGCTTTTGTATGTTACGAAATAATTTTAAAAGCATTTACCAATTCTTTCTGAGAATCAATTACTTTTTAGAATAATTTTTTTGAAAAAGTACCTTTGCCACAATAAAGCAATTTTAATCAAAACAAGCTTAGATAATTAAATAAAAAAAATTTGTAGCAATTGAGTCTAATATTTTTTTGGCAAGACCCTGTATGTCGCCAAAATACATTTACCAACAATTTCTGGAAAACAATTACCTTTTGCGAATTATTTTGTGAAACCTTACCTTTACCACAATGATGGGAATTTAATCCAAAAAAGTAATCGTGAAAAGGGCCATAAGAAAAATTGGTTGTAATTGAGTCTAATATTTTTGTAAAGTCCTTCTATATTATCACAATATTTATATTTAAAAACGATTATATTTAAAAAGGTAATCCTGAAAGAGTTTAAAAAACTTGTTGATATTGAATCTAACATTTTTTTGTGTATTACCAAATATTTTTTAAAAAATTTCAAATAATTTCTGGGAAATAGTTACTTTTTAAAATATTTTTTTGATAACTTACGTTTACCACAATGAAAAAATCCTGTAAAAAATGATATAAAAAATATGATGTAATTGAGTATAATATTTCTTTGCAAAGCCCCTGTATGTTACCAAACATTAATAACCGCAAGAACAAGAATCTCCATAAGTGTTTGTTTAAGCAAAGTGCCTTTTATATTCGAGAGAATAAGTACAAAGGGATTGCTAGTCCGTAAGGACAGGATGTATGAAAAATAGATTAGAAATAAGGGACGTGCGCCCACGCGTGTCCATTGTTAGTGCAGATTAATTTGGGGAGTTTTCAATCAAATGGTGGTTTCGTATTTCGCGTTGTTCTGCGTGCCAACAAATTTATTACTGTGCCCTTTCAAATATAATTTGATAATATATTTGTGCACGGTTATAACATAACACTTTTCTTCACGATGTCGTTCAATTAACAAAGTTCTGAGGAACGCAGCCTTGACCAGTCGACTGCAACTGCGAAACGAAGAAGTTGGGTTGCTCAGTGTAGGATTTCCGCAGTTCTTTTAACGTGTGATGTAAAAACGTTGTTAGAAAGCTTAATAATGAAGCTTTTTGATGTCAAAGAAAAGCTTTAAAAGCAGAAAAAAAATAGAAGCGATGTCATTTGCTCGAATAAATCTTATTTATTAATTGCTTTTTACATTTCGTATATTACTGAACAAGTAATACAAGTACAAAAATCTCTTTAAATGAAGCAAAAAGCACAAGAGAAAATTAAATTACAATTCGTTTACAAGTAATCACTTTAAATTGAATTAGGTGTTTGTAACTAGCACACTACTGCTTTATTTATTTAGGTTTATTTACCCTCAATGCAGTATTAAATTCCCCTAAGACAAATCACAGAAAAATCAGGATTGCCAATTTAAGTTTCCTGGGCAATTTTAAAAAATACCTTGGCAGCAAATTACAACATAATTCAATTTTGTAAATATTTAAAAAATTAATTTTTAAGTGTTTATTCAACAAAGGTACAAAAAAGTTTACTTTTTGTAAAAATTAATTTTCGTATTTTATTGTTTTTTGATTTTTTAGAACAGGTTTTGTCTGCCACAAAATAAAAGTGACTCGCCCAAAAACCTTGCGTATTTAAAAATATTTTTTAAATCTGGTGAAACATTTTTTTTTAAATTTTTTGTTAAATATTTTCAGTTTCAAAATTAACCTATCAAAAACGTAGGTGTTAAAACCAAAAAAATATTAATAAATACCTTTAAAATTAACTTTTAAAATATTATTAAACGTTTCCGGTTTTACACAAACAAAAAAAAGCAAGTCCGATTGAGAGAACAAAGTGGACACATAGAAATTCAATTTTCCTAAATATTTTAAAAATTAATTTTTACAAATACTTTAAAAATTGATGAAATATTACATTCTCTAATGTCTTACATTATGAATATTTACAGTCATTTCGTATGTTTAGCGCCCACGCCGGACAAGATCACAAAATAAAAAAGAAAGACTCTTAATAACATATTTACACAAAAATAAAAAAGGTATACAAAGAAAACACCACAATTCGTCGTCGCGTTTCGTCGTGATATGCACTTACAATTATAGATTGTCTCTATATAAATTCAAAATAATATTTGTACTTAATCAATCGCGCTCCTTGACAACTAAGCCATTTGATTCATGTAGTCTAAATTGCAATCAGGATGCCTAGGGCTGAAATTCTGATGATGGCTCGCTGCCATACCCATTGCCATACTACTCGGATATCCTCCCATTTGATAAGTACCACCCATATGGTTTCCCATCTGCATTTGATTTTGGCCACCTTGCTGGTTGAAATAATCCATCTGACTGTAATACGCTGCATTATAATTTTGCCCATAATAATGGTGTGGGGAGGAATTGTGTCCATTCGAGTGCCAATTAAACGAATTGTAAGAATCATGTTGATACGAAAGGGGAGGATTACTCGAAGGTGTGATTGGGGGGGAAGGTGTCGTTATCACGCTGCTGGTGTTGCTCCCCAAGGGTGTGAGGTTTCCGTTGGTGCGGTATGGATTGGGCATTTGGGGGGATTCCTTCTTGATGTTGATCACGGGGGGAGAAACGGACGTGGAAGGTGTTGGGATGTTTGTGGTGGTAGCGCTGGTAGTCGTGGACGCTACCGGAGACGTTTTGCTCGGCTTGGTCTTTGTTGATGTGGCAGGGTTTCTCGAGGATGGCTTGTTTTGTTGCTGCTGGAGCTGTTGTCGACATTTTGCTCTTCTGTTTTTGAACCATACCTGGAAGGAAAAGAAAAAAGGTTTTAGAAAACGTATTTTTAGTTAAATGTTTAAGAAATAGAAGAAAAACAATAAATTTATTACAAAGGAAGCTCAACATATCAAATCTTTTGATAAATCTTTTCTCCGACTATAACCTATTAGCTATTTTATTATAGTAAACTTAACGAAAAAGACTTGTTCACCAAAGAGAACCCTTAAGAGAAGAGATTTACTACGCTATACTTCAAGACTACAAAACTACCAAAAAACGTAGCATGAAAGAGCTTTGGCCTAAGCAGATTTGGAAGTTTTTCAAATAAACTTTTCTATAAACACCTTTCTGATGAAATTACCTTTGCTTAAATTTTAACGGCTTAGTGATTGCTGTCAGAAGTCGTAATTGCGGAAAATCAATTCTAAATATTTAGAGAGAAAACCAAACACCCATACCATAAACAGTACAAGATTTTCAATTTTTTAACTGCAAGGAGTTTTCCAATGATTACTTTATTAAGAATGTAAAATATGTTTTCCTACAAATTGCATAACATTACCAACCTAGTGCCAACCAATTGAAACCGTTTTCAGATACTTAACTAAAATCTCCCCCCCCCCCCATATCATAAATAATATTGTAATTAATTAAATTAATTTTATAGTAATTTGTTATTGCTGATATGTTTCTCAGAACAAGATTGGCGATTGCTTCCCCCTAGCCCTGGGAGTATTTATTAATAAAACGATAAAAATCGATAAGTCGGTAAGTTGACGAGTTGATATATCGATACACCGGTGTTATCGGTAATAAAAGAAAATACCTATAAATATTCGATATTGAATTTATGATATCGCGCACCCCACTTTAGCCAACCTCTGCACTCAACCTAGGCTTGGGAGTATTTTTCGATATACCGATAAGAACAACGATTTATCGATATATCGAATAATGATATCACTTTATTACATATATCGTATTCCGTTTATCGATAAATCGATATCTATCTCCCCACAGTGATAATTGATATCCAAATTACGATCCACTCGTACTCGTAAATATTAAGTCATTACTGCTTAAATGGTTGTCAGATATCCCCCCTTCCCTAAAATGACAATTAAAATATAAATTTAATAGTAAGTACTTATTGCGAAAATTGTTTCGTAGCTACACATTATCAATAGCACCTGCCCTCCGCCAGAATGATAATTATTAAACGAATAAATATTACGTCATTATTGCTTAAGTACTTCTCAGATACATTACCAACTCCAAATGCAAAGGGGAGGGGGATTTAATGTAAGGTTCTAAGTGCGGAAATTGTGCGCCAGATACACATTACTAGCAACACCTTGCTCCGCCCCCACAGAATAGTAATTATTATACAAATTTAATATTGGATACTTATTGCTGAAATGGTTCCCCGATATAGTACCGATAGCAACCACTCATAATTACTTAATTAGTATCTAAAATTACTATTAAGTTTTTATTTCCGATATGGTTCTCATTACACCCCCTTCCTCTACACAATAATTTACATTTAATACTAGGTTCTAATTTCGGAAATTGTTCGTAGATACATTACCAATAGCACCCCCTCTCCTCGATTTATAATTAGTATCTATAATTATTATTAGTTTCTTGCAACCGAAATGGTGTTTAGGCACATCAGCTCCTCCCTCCACCTCAATTAATAAATAAATTTAATATAAATTCTAATTGGGAAAATTGTTCGTCAGATACAGATTACCAGCCCCCCCCCCCCCCCCCCCCCCACCTACAGAATAGTAATTAGTATACAAATTTAATACTAGATACTTATTGCTGAAATGGTTTCCATATACAGTACCGATAGCAACCACTCCCTCTGAACTATAATTAGTACCCCAAATTATTTACCCTAAAATTATAATTAAAATTTATTATTAAGTCCTTATTGCGGGAACGGTTCGGCAGATACATTGCAATGATAATTAGTATCTAAAATTATTATTAGGTTTTCATTGACGATATGGTTCTCAGGCACATTACACCACCTTCCTCTACAGTCTACACAATAATTTACATTTAATTCTAGGTTCTAATTACGGAAATTGTTCGTAGATACATTACCAATAGCACCCCCTCTCCTCGATTTATAATTAGTATCTATAATTATTATTAGTTTCTTGCAACCGAAATGGTGTTTAGGCACATCAGCTCCTCCCTCCACCTCAATTAATAAATAAATTTAATATAAATTCTAATTGGGAAAATTGTTCGTCAGATACAGATTACCAGCCCCCCCCCCCCCCCCCCCCCACCTACCTACAGAATAGTAATTAGTATACAAATTTAATACTAGATACTTATTGCTGAAATGGTTTCCGATAGCAACCACTCCCTCTGAACTATAATTAGTACCCCAAATTATTTACCCTAAAATTATAATTAAAATTTATTATTAAGTCCTTATTGCGGGAACGGTTCGGCAGATACATTGCAATGATAATTAGTATCTAAAATTATTATTAGGTTTTCATTGACGATATGGTTCTCAGGCACATTACACCACCTTCCTCTACAGTCTACACAATAATTTACATTTAATTCTAGGTTCTAATTACGGAAATTGTTCGTAGATACATTACCAATAGCACCCCCTCTCCTCGATTTATAATTAGTATCTATAATTATTATTAGTTTCTTGCAACCGAAATGGTGTTTAGGCACATCAGCTCCTACCTCCACCCCAATTAATAAATAAATTTATTATAAATTCTAATTGGGAAAATTGTTCGTCAACCCTTCTCCAAGAATAATAATTAATAACCACATTTAATAATAAAAAATAAAATTTTACTGATTTGCTGAAATGGACAACTGTTGGCAGATACATTACCGGTAGCTACTCCCCCCTCTAATAAAAATGAGCTTTTTGTCTCAGTGATAATTAATGTCCTAATTGTATTACTTTCTTATTGCTGAAATGCTTGTCACTTATCTTACTAACAGCCCCTCTCCACTTTTTAATGATTTAATTAATATTTTAATCCCTACTTTAACATTACGTTTTCATGGCCGAGTTTCAGAACGAATCAATTTTTTTCTGTCGTGTAAGCAGAAGATTAACGACTAAAGGCAATGTGCAAAAGAAGATTTAAAATGTAAAAACGAATATTTTTACCTATACAAACAGGATCCCGAACATTACCATTAAAATCACATCAGAATTCAAAGCGCCAACCCATGACTGATTAATCTGAAGACCTACACCTCGAGCGAATATTTCCCTATCAATTTCCATTACATTTCACTCCCCTTATAAAAATTGTTACTCTATAATGCTTCTTTTATGGTCCTGTTCTCTGAGCAGGATTTATAAAGGCAAGAGGCGGGGTGTTTTCGCGGAACAACCCTAAATAATCCGGGAACTAATGGAAAACTACCCCCTAGTTGCATACATGTAGCCATTGTGTATATTATTGTACCGAATAAAATGCATACAGCTATTTCACTGCGGTGAACGATTGCGTCGGTTCTCGCAGAGGGGTGCGAATGTGCTGCTGAAAAAGCGGGAACCCTAGTATGCAGCGCCTGCTGTCTGTCACTCGATGATAACATATGATTTTTATGGACTGGAAGAATAATAATGAATTTATAGTTGTTACAATTAGAAGGGAGGTGAAAAAAATATTTTATGGAATGTGGACTAGTTTATCTGGTTATTTATTATTTTACTTGATACGATTTTTTTAAATTAATATTTAGTAAAGTCATAGGAATAACATTGAACATCAACATTATCATCAGGATCGGATGTAGAGGGAACACGTGCCGCCCCCTACACCGTTAATGAAATTTAAATTTTGATTTCTAGTTATTCCGAGGAAAACCGATATATTGTAACAATTTGCGATCAAACTAATACATTTTTAAGATATTTCATGTTTATATACAAGGTGTGTCAAATTATCTCGCCACTATTGTTAACTTTCTTATTATTAAAGCTAGATATGATTTAACTTGTGAAAAAGAAAAACTGTAGACCCTGATTACGATGCCGTTTACATATAAAATTTATTTCATTGCTGAAAAACCTGTAGACCATTATAAAAAAAAAGTAATAGTAACATAACACAATAGTAATTGGAAAATAAAAAAGTTACTGATGAAATACTTTTATGGCTGCTAGCATAAGATTGCTTCGTAGCTAAACATAATTTCTTGTTCAACGATATACATAAAAATCATGACTTCATGAGTAATATTTTTATTTTATTACCCACTTTAGATTATTACTGCATTTGAACTTTTACGAGTATATTTCAAAATATGGGTGTTATAAGTATACAGGTATTATTAAAGAAAAACGACTCTATAGAACAACTCGGAAAACTGAGTTTTTTGCTTTTTTTGAAACCACAAGTACTCTTAAATAAGGTATGCTTGCTTTAAATCAGTGATTATAATCGCGATTTAAATAAACAATTTTTTTTAAGAATTTAAATTTAAATTAGGATTTTAAAACCACCAAAACACGTAGGTAGTCCTCACACATCATTTTAGAAATTCCTTCCAATTTTTAGTATCATCTCTTATTACATAACAATGAATTTTAATTACAAAAATTATAAAAATTAAAAAAATTAATTAAAAACACAAAAATGGATTTTTTTAGTTGTTGAATTTTTCCCTAACCTGCTTATTTCCGAACTATGGTAAATTTGTTCCTCTAATGACAGCAACAGTGCTGAGAAAATATGAAAAACCCTGTATATAATAATTTTAAGCTGGCGAAGTTGTATTTTGTTGTGAAATATGAAAATTCAGATGTAACGTATAACAATAAACAAAATTTCTTTGTTTTTTGAATATTTTTTTAGTATCCTATAGTTTAAAAAATTGCAGATTTTGTGTAAATTTTTAGATAGTGTTCTGAAGAGCACCCACACCTTATATGCCGCAAATAAAATTTTCAAACCAATGAAATCGTTCATTCTTACAGGAAAAAATCGGTTCCTCGACAGAGCGGTCTTTTCCATCACTTCCCTAATTATTATTGTATTTAAAAACTTGTTCTAGATTTTTCTCTGTCATCACATTCACATTATTTTTAAATATTAGAAAGTGTTATTAAAAAATCAAAGAATCGGGGAAAGAACGATATTGCAGCTTATCCCTAATCTAATTAGCTCACACAATTCGAAAACAATCGTATGGCTAGTTTCTGAGTTTTTTTACCAAAGCAAATAGGCGTTCCTAGCACTGCTGACAGTATTGGGTTCAGTTTACCGGTTTTTCTGCTACATGGGAACCGCGATTAATTGAGTTATTCAAATACCGAATAATTCAGTCACCCAGTAATTTGGGTATCGAATAATTCGGTTATTGGAACAATTCGCATTTTCGAATGCCGAACAGTTTACTAAACTGCGCCCCTGTGTGTTGTTTAGATACTGGACGATTGGGTTTCGAAAGTAGCTAACTATTAAGCAGTAAAAAGGACGATTAGCTGAACTTGTATTATAATATCGCAATAGGTAGTTACCTATATTACTTTATTTTTTCGACAAACACGTCTCGACAAATGATTATTTTAGACTGTGCAAATAGAAATACTGGCCATCCCCAAGTGAGACGACGACGGTGTGCACATGATTGCGCGATAATAGCTCGCGACCTTGTGGGCGAGGCTATTGCATCTTAGAACTCATATTCAGTCGCATTCCGCCATGAACGCATGAATGAAAATGAGCGAAGCACTTCGCGTGGACTTTCCTATACTTTAGATATTGTTATTTATCAAATATCTTATTATTAATATGTTGCGCCCCAACATTGACTACAAAGAGAAAACAGTGAAGCAAAAGGTCGACAGGTAGCGGTGTGTATCTGTACTACGGTAACGGGGTGAAATTCTTTGGCCAACGCATGAGCGTCAGATAGAGAGAGAGCGAGTGAATGTGTGAAGTTTTTTGTGAAGAATATCAACTTTTTGATTATTTGGAAATAAATTATTGGATTTAAAGAAACTCAAAAATTTGGTGGGAGGGGGGAAATTCCCGGCCCCTCAATTATTGCCGTATTAAAAAGTTTAGAACTTTATTCTACTAGCGCTCATGAGCAATTCTGCCTGAACAGAAATGTTTTTATCGGTCCCTTTTTATTAAATAGAGGGGTAGGAATTTACGATTTTTCAAAAATTCTGATCTATAGCTCTACAAATCTACAAAATTTAAACAGTTTGAACAGTTGGTGAGCAGTCAAAATTTTGATATTTTTCACTTCGCAGTTTTTGTGATTCCAACAAATTTAGTAGCTTGTAACATTGTGCACCCTTAAAGCACTCTTAGTATCAAACTTTATCACAATCTCATATTTTGTTTTTGAGTAAAAAAAATTTATAGAAGGCGTCAGAGAAAGATGAAACAAAATTGTAGCTCACTTTAGCTCTATAAGCCTACAAAATTAAATAAAATCTTGTTGCCTGTTTCATCGTAAATTTTTGTGCACAATATCATTGTGTCTCTATGGGGCTATTACGATAAAATATTCAAAGCCGATTTGTCAACCTGTATGTGAGTAATAAAAGTCAAAATTTAAAAAAATCGTAGCGGCAGCTATTTTAAAGCTAGAAAGTTCGGGAAAAAAGCATTAAATAAGCCTTAAGGTTTTCTATTGAATTTCGTTTTAAATTCTATAAAACTTAGTTTCGAAAAGAAATGCTACCAAAAAACATGTCTAATTTTCGTTTCTGGTATGAAATTTGTTTTAAAAGCTCATTTTTTGGTGAATTTTTATATAACCCTAAATTCTAAAGCTCATCAAAATCGAACCATCAGTTTGGTTCATGCATCACACACATACATACATACCCAACCACATACCCATCTACTCACAGACAGACATTTCTTTAAAACAACTTTTTTGGGCTTTTGGAGATCCAAAACATGTATTTTAGTCAAAATCTTGGTTTTCCAAAATTTTATACTTTTATATTTTTATTCAATCAATACTTCGCTATACTAAAAGTATAGGAAAATATAAATTAGTGAATAATGTAGTAAACGAAAACGGTCAGAATTTCTATTAGCCCAGGCAAAAGCTATTTGCCAAAAATAACCATTTATCTGCGGATTAAACATTAATCGAATAGTTTTCTAATCGGTTAACCGCTTGTAAAAACGACTAGCCTTATGTTAAACTCAAAAAATTTAAACAATTGTAAAAGGTATATTTGTTTGCATATCATATATCAAATTCTTGTTTCAAAATCTAAAAAATTTTCTTTTGAAAAAATACAAAAAAATGTGTTTGCCGTTTGCGGCTTAGATTCTATTAAAGTGGTATAAATTTCAAGATTTTACAATACTGTTTTTTTAACGTCTAAGGGCCCACTCACAGACTAACATTTTCAAAAAAACCAAAACCTGTTTTTTGCTCAAATTTGATGCGCCGCCAAACAAACAGTAACTGCAAACGTAATATTTTCCTAATTTTTACTTTCCTATAGAACAATGTAGGGAAGTATTAATTTAAAACTGTTGCCTTTCTTGCTATCGTATTTTCCATTCAGATATCATGCATGATCTCGATATGCTCGATATGAAGCAACTGTAACGATATAACTCTTTCTCCTGACATTTTCGACAAGAGAAGCAGCAGCAGCAGCGTTTCCTATGCAGAAATACAAACAGCAGCTGCGCCCCATGAAAAGGCTAACCAGCCTTCAAATTGAATCATTACCCGAGGAAGGCAAACACGCCGCCCCTCGCATTGTGCCTTTGTAATGTGCACCACAGCTATAGTCGCGGTACACTCAACTGCAATGTGCTTTCCATGTTCGTAATAACAAGCTCGAAAGCAAAAATAGTTTTGCAAAATTTAGTTTTGTTTTAAATAGTGGTACAAAGAACTTTTAATTTCACATGGGTAATTGTTTACCGAAGCCTGAAACGTTAAAAAATTGTCGTCCGTTGAAGTTTTCTTAGCTAAATTTTGACGAAAAGTTATAGAAAATAATTGTTCAATTTGTAGCACAAAAGTATGTCTCATGTCTGTCTGTTAAAGCAGATGAAGACAAAACGTTTTGGTTTGTTGACACTGAGACTGAGGGTATTGTGTAATAACTCATTTTTCATTGAGTATTGACATCTGTCAACGCCTTTCAAATCTGCCTATCGGTTTTGAACAATAAATTCTGCAAAGTTGGCACATTAGGGACGTTTGCAATATTTGCTTGAAATTTAGTAAATAGGAAAAATTTTACGAAAAGAATGAAAGGAAAAAACACGTTTTCAGCAACCCAGGTAAATTAAAGAGTTAGAAAGTTAGTCGGCGAAGAAAGTCTTGTTTGATATATTTTCCGTATTAACATTAACATTCCTATAAAAAAAATATATAGGAAAAACGTCAGAAAGGTGATTCGACTAAAGAAAGGCTTTCTATAATTAAAAAGGTCTTTGAACACTTAAAACATAAAAAAAATATCCTGATTTTTCTGTCAACCAAAACCTTTTTTCTGTCAATTTTATTAATGAACTGATTTTTCTGACAATTGGCGGATTTTTCTACCTTCTTCTTCTATTGCTTTCTATCACTAGTGTTTCTGTCATGCTGTACTGACTTTTGTGTTGACTGACACTATTTCTATCAGCTGACTATTGTTTTGACAATTAATTGATGTTTCTATCAATTACCACTTTTTCTGTCAGTTGAATAATTTTTTGTCTATTAACTATTTGTCTGTCAATCTAATAATTATTCTATCCTTTGTCATTTTTTCTGTCAATTGTCAGATTTTTCCGTCATTTGTCTGATTTTTCTGTCAATTGTTTGATTTTTCCGTCAATTGTTTGCTTTTTCTGCCAATTGTTTGATTTTTCCGTCAATTGTTTCATTTTTCCGTCAATTATCTGATTTTTCCGTTCATTGTCTGATTTTTCCTTCAATTGTCTGATTTTTCCTTCAATTGTCTGATTTTTCCGTCAATTGTTTGATTTTTCCGTCAATTGTTTGATTTTTCCGTCAATTGTTTGATTTTTCCGTCAATTGTCTGATTTTTCGGTCATTTTCTTTATTAATTGCCTTTTTTCTGTCAATTTGTTCCTTACTTTAAAACTAAAATCTGTCTAAATTTGTCCTGGCCGAAATTGCAATATTCAAAAATTGGACTACGGACATGGCCGGAAAGTACGTGCGAATCTATGAATACATTTATTTTTTAAATATTCGAAAAAATCGAAATACATTGCAGCTTATGAGCAAAAAACTAAAAACGCGGTTTTCTCGTAGAGATGTCTTCAAAAATCAATTAATTTTAGCTAGGTTTTCGCTTTTCAAAATATTATTTGTCATTTTTCTGTCAATTGTCTCATTTTTCAGTTAATTGTCCGATTTTCTCAGTTGATACTATTATTCTGTCGTTGACTTAGAATAAGTTAGAATGATTTTTTTGTCAATTAATTTATTGGCAATCTGATTTATTTGTCAATTGACTGGTTGTTTTGTCAATTGATTCATTTGTGTGTCAACTGACTCGTTTTGTGTCAGTTGACTACTTTTACTGACTATAAATTAATTTTCTGTAAATTGACTGCTTTTGTAGGTTACATGATTTATTGTAAATTAACTTATTCTCTGCCAATTGTCTGATTTTTCTGTCAATTGGTATTTTGGACTAATTTTTTGAAAACTAACTGAATTTTGTCAGTTAACTGATTTTTTGACAATTAATTGATTTTTCTGACCATTAACATTTTTTCTTAACTGATTTTCTCTTACTGAACAGTTTTTGAAAATTAAGTAATTGTCAACTGAATGATTTTTCTGCCAACTGACTGGTCTTTCTATAAATTGACTGATTTTTGTGACTATTGACCGTTTTTTTCTGCCAGTTGAATTTTGTCAATTAACTAATTTTTCTGTCAATTGATTAACTTCTCTTTTGGTTGACACTTTTTCTGCCGGTTGTATTATTTTCTGTTAATTAACTGAATTTTCTGTCAATGGGCTGATTCTTTGTCACGTGACACTTTTTCTCGTTGTTTGACTGCCAACTAATTCCTTTTAGTAAATTGACCGGTTTTTCCTGTCAATTGATTGATTTCGCTGTCAATTAACCCTTTTTTGTCAGTTGATTATTTTTTGCTATTTCTGTATTGCAATACCCTCTTTTTAAGTACGTTTTGCGTACGTTTTGGCATTAAAGTCATACTTTTCGAAAACTTATAGCATTTGCAGTGTTAGAAAGTAAAAAACGACATCAATGCTCAGTTGCGTACAGAAAATTATACAGTTGTAAAATAAAATAGTTCATTTTAGACCCCCAACGAATTTTATTAAGAAAAAAATTAAATATTCTTAGTAGCTTAGGAAATAGTAGAGATGTGGCAAATAATGACACGCCCTGTACACTTAGAAATAGAATTTACATACCTGAACTCTAGATTCTGGCAAATTAATTTTAAGTGCGACTTCTTCCCTCATGAAAATATCGGGATACCGTGTTTTGGCGAAAAGGGACTCCAGGACGTCGAGTTGAGCCCTCGTAAACGTCGTCCTTTCTCTCCGCTGTTTCCTCGGGTTGACACCTGCCAAATAGGAAAAACCTGCGCATAATATTTTAGCCAATAAACGTCTGAATTCAAACTAAACGAACAAGATTCGTCCAAAACAACTCGAAAACTCTGGTAGCTGAGGATTTGTTTTTTGTCCGACTGGATGCGAACAAAAGGAAAAATTCTACACCTGGCTCCCGGACCAGATCTCTAATTTTAAACCCAAATAACCCATTTATCATGACCACTGACATAAATTCGTTAATTTGCATCCGAATTTGTATCCAGTAGCTGGTAGAGCGGCCGGTTAAAAAAATCAAGTTAACAAATCATCAGAATTATTCAACGTATACGGAGTTGTATTTTGAATAACATTTTCTGGCGGCTCCGTGCTGCTGACACCTACGACCGTCACTTTTGTTAACTAAAAAGCGTAAAATTAAATTTTCTAAACGATTCCTAATTAAAATACCACAATTTAATCGAAATGTGGATTAAAAAATTTAAATACGAAACCGAACACTAAATTTACGTTACGTTCTTAAACATCTCTCATGTAATATGTTATGGATAAAATCAAGAAAATTCAAATATCGACCTACGCTTGCCAAAAGACAATTGTGGAGTTTCGGATTTGCATTATTAGGTGTCATAAATAGTTAAATTTCGTACCACATACACACAAATATATCAAAGTCATTCTGAGACTATTGTGTGTGAATTTAATAATATAAAGATAGCTGTTGGGCGTGTAGCTATGTCTTTATCGCTGGATGCAGCCGCGACGCGATAAAGCCGGATTATAGAAACCAGGGCCGAACTAAGGGAAGCCCTTTTGAATATAAAAATAAGAAAACCTCAAAAATGTGTAACGAACAGAGGGAAACGGTTTTTCCGTATTTTCGAACCCTAAAACGTGCTTATCCGTCAAAATCGCTACATTTGGTGATGCCGTATGCCGGCAATTTAGTAAAAAAAATGGTTAAAAATTTTCTTTTCGTGTAATCAAAAGTTCAATCTTCTCTTTACTATTCCGGCTTTGAATTTGTTATGCCCGACATAGTCCAAAACATTAACAAAAATCATTCCGCAACAATACGTAATTTACCCAAGCACCAAAGCTCCAACCACCTGCAGAGTCCCAAAAATCGATCGTCATGCACGAAACATCGCTCTTGAGATTATAAAAATCAGAAGCGATAAAGGTATCGCTTCTGAACATCCCAGGTTTTAGAAGAACAAATTCCAGATGATGATGCAGTCACGGCTCATACCCAAACAGCTTAAATTTTTACGTAGAAAACTGCTAGAAGATTCATAAAAGTTTAACCATACAAGGCGCGCGTTCCGGCGCTAGCAAAAACAATTTGCACTTTAAATTTAATTAAAAATTTAAATGTGTGTACATAATAAATAGATGGGATGTGTTGGTAGCAAATTTGGGGTCGACACTGCAAGTGTTGGATCTCACGCGCTTGATTTTGCAGAAGTTCTCAACTTTCCTGTGTAAACGCCCAAAAATGTTGGTTCTCTTATTGAGGAGTTTGGTTTAAAAAAATATTAATGTTAGCAATAAAAAAAATTAATAAAAGTTCATTTTTAAGACTAGTTTGATACCGAAATATGAATTAGGAAAAGTTTTGGTGTCGCTGAAGGAAAGCTTTCTACACTATCACGTGAAAAGTTACGCGAAAGCAAACAAGGGCTGGGGTTGTTAAAAAAACAAACAGTTAGTTCTGTTACCCTTCGCAAATACAGTGACAAATTGATTTTGGAAATCTAAACTTGGCACTTAGAAGTGACTAGTGTATTTGTTTCTATTCATAAAAACGAAACCAAACTTTGTACAAATTTAATTTTGGTACTTTTCCCCAGCAACCATTGAAATATTTATTGCCGTTTTATTATCAATCGAAGTAGCCAAATTTTTTGGCGTTTCTTCTATTACACAGACTATTACTTATGAATTTTTAGCAATTTTGTGAACTTTTCTCCACTTGCCTCTCACATTTCACTACCCTTTTCCCCAATCACCTTTCATATTTTCTATGGCTTTTTCCCAATTTTATTCAAACTCAGTTTAGGGTTTAAATGTTACAAATAATATTGTTTTTAATTTCTACGACATTACAAAGCGATTTTTTAACTATGTTTCACATTTTTGGTACAACCTTTCGCACTACACCAAAACCAAGTTTTGGTCATAAAATTAAGCCAAATTTATTAACTACATTAAAACCTGGGATAAGTTAGTGACAAAAGATTTTCGGTTGCACACTATATCCCATGGTGTGCGCCACGTGCAACTCTGTGATTTAATTCACGCTTAAAATACCCCAATAAAACATCAGTGATTCAATTTGACACCCCAGAGCGTTCATTGGCCATCTGCGGGTTCCCATCAGCAGGGACCGTAGTTTGAAACTCCCTTGTTATCATCGGAATAGGTTCGATTTAGTTACTAGTGAAAAACCCTTGAAAATTTTGGAAAAAAAAATTCATTAAAATTTGGAGGCGCTTATCCATTTTCCTTAAACAACGCTATGTAGTGAGTATTTACCCGTATACTGATTCGACTCAGAACGCCTACCAAAATACAAGTGTGGTGAGAAGCTGCCGACTCATATATTTTCCGAAAATCACCCCAAAAACCATTTTTCCGTTAAAAATTGCAAAATAAATTAATATAAAATTTTCCCTGCTGGAATATTTATTACAAATAATTCCGCCAGTTTTAAAATACATTTTAGAAGCAAGGCAACCAAAAGTGAAGTCTAGCAAGTAACGTTGGGGGGTTTTGACTGCCCTGTAGCTATGACAACCACCACCCGCCACCCTTATAATCGGCTCAGCCGCGGTACTACTGACATAGCACTTTCCCGTACGTTTTCACCGACTTTTCCGACGCAGCATCGTCCCGTCTTTATTTTTCCCCGTGAAATGAAGTATTGTGCTGATGTTTTGTTTTAAGCCAAAAATAAATTTTGCAAATTGTTGCGTTGAAATATTAGGGAAAAGGCAAAATTGATTGAATTTCCCCAGATGAATACATTTAATTTAGTTTATTTAAGGCACGCATGGTATCGAATTACAGTCCCCTATTCTCACACGTAGCCAGAAGGGGATGGTAATGTTTACAAATCTATTAGCACCCGATGTATTCATTGCGTCTTGCCGGAAACCCCAAGTGGCAATAACTCCGGGCACCGGAACTGCCCGGACTGATTTGCCAAAACCATTAGTGCTCGACTTTTCATTGACTTATAGTCTCTGTAGACATTTTAAGGTTGTAGCAGAAGTTTCATACAAATAATTGTGGCTCGGAGCCCGACAAATTCTAATTTCTGAAAATAATTACATGTCAGCATTGAACCAAGAACCCAAAGCCTACTAGCTTAAAATTCATAATCTTTAAAGCAAAAAAAAATCAATATGGCTTGCCCGTCGTTCTTTATCGAATTGTTAATAAAATTTCGACTTACAAATAGTACGTGTCCTATAAGAAACTATTTTAATGTGAACAAATCCTTCTTTATCGACTCTACTTTGCGCTAGAGGAAGTGCAATAACGTCCTGTAATTTTCTTCGTTGAAAACGATAACATGCATACAATATCGAGATACACAATTAATTTACGACACCTGAAATACCCACCATTACTAAGCGAACAAAATAAAACCAACTCGACTACGTGACACGATATAAATTTCTTAATTTACATTTCCATGTTATATCTAATAAATCGTCTCTACCAGTCTTAAATTTAATTAATTATTTTCCCGGTAACTTGTTTGGATTTTCGATTTCTATTAATTACGCTTGATGTAACTTAAATTGAATTTTAGTTTTGGTTTTAAGTTCAAGCTCGGTTAATTTTTTTTAATTAGTCGAGGAGTTCCAGTTTTGTGCCAACAAAAGGCGTTAAGAGACAATATTTGTACTAAAAGTAATCCCATAGCCCTATGACCACTAGCGTGCCCATTAGCAGTGGCAAGAAGAGCAAACACACACACGCTCCGATAAAATGCTAATCTCTGTTAACACATCCACCGAGTAATTGAAAATAAACGGGGGTGAAGTGTACACCACCGTGATTAAGCCAAAAATTGCGCCTTGCAGAGTCAGGCAAAAGATAATATTTTTCTTAGAGCGCTCGCTATAATTATTTTTTTTTAATTTTATGCCTGCGAACTCGGTTAGGAAAGTAAGCAGAAATTTTGCATGTAGAAACAAACCTAGCATTTAATCAAGAATTTTTTTGATTGTTTCCTATCACCAACAAATAAGTATTTATAGCTATAATTTCGGCTTGTATGGCATAATGTGTAAATATTTTCTATAATATCATCTTCGCGGTCAAATATGACGAACACATTTAGTAGTAAAAGTTTTATGCCTACAATTGATTGGTCACAATCGTCATAACTTAATCTTCACGTTTAAAAATGGCGAAACACATCTATCGACTTTAAACTATAATTTTCTAAAAGTTTATTGCACTACTTTGGATTGGTTCTAATATTCATAAACACAAAAGTCATAATTCATCTTCAGGTCAAAAACGATGAAACACATTCATGAACTTGAAACTATAAATTTGTAGAGGTTTTATGCATAAAACTATTTCTGGTTGGCTCTAATAGTCATAAACAAAATACACAACGATAGAGTGTATGACATAATATGAATAATTTGATTTTTAAGGTCAAATATCATGAAACGCATTTCTCAACTTTGTTTCGTTTATTTCTAAAAAAAATTTTGAATGACCCATAATGGCTTCATAAACAATAGTCGTAATGTCATGTTCAGAGTGATAATGACAAATCAAATTCATCAACTTTGTTAGACTTTTATTCGTACAATCATTTTCATTGACTTTAATACTGATTAAAAGTCATAATTTCATCTTTGGGGTCAAAAATCACGAAACACACTCAACACATCAACTTGAATGTATGATTTTTAAAAATTTTATGCTGAAAAGAATTTTTGATTGGCTCGTAAACATAATAGTCATAATTTTATCAGCAGAGCCAAAATTAACAAAATGCATTCATGAACTATGTAAGAATTTTATTAATAAAATTATTTTTGATGTTTAAACAGTTACCAGAGTCAAAATGGCGAAACGGTTATCAATTTTCTAAGAGTTTTATTAATAATTGAATGATTAATTTTGAATTTCCTGTAATATTCATAAACAAACCAGTAATAATTTTATCATTAGTGTCAAAACTATTACGAAAGGCATTATTCACGTTTGTAATAAATTTATTCATTTAATCATTTTTGGTTGCTCCTAACATCCATAAAGAAAATAATTATAATTTCACCAGCAGAGCTAACAAAACCCATTGATGTACTTTAAAACAATTTTATTAACACAATTATTTTGGATATTTGTAAGTAAAATAGTCATAATTTTATCAAATATTTTGACAAAATGACGAAACGGTTATCAAATTTGTAAGAATTTTATTTATTATTGATTTCCCCTAATATTCAGAACCAAAACGGTCACAATTTCATTTCTAGGTTAAATTGACAATTTTCAACACTAAAGTTAAAGAATAAGTTTTAGAAATTCTATGCCAAAATTATTTTTAATTGACTGTATACGATATACGTAATATTTATAAACAAAATCAGCACAATTGCATCTTCGTGATCAATTTGACGAAACACTTTCATCAACGTCAGTATTATATTTTTTTTAGAAATTTCATGTGCAAGTCATTTTTGAGTTACTCTTGTATTCATAAACAAAGTAGTCATAACTTTTCATCATAAATCATAATGACGAAACACATTTAAGTTTGAACTTAATTTATTCATAAAATGAGAAATCATTGTTGATTTCTCCTAATATTCTTGAACATAATAGTCATCATTAATCATCAGAGCCTAAATAATGAAAACTTTTTGTAAGAATTTTAATGATAAAATTATTTTTTTTGTGTCGAATATTCATAACGAAAATAGTCATAATTTTATTTATCAGTTATGTAAGATATTTTACGTAAAATGTAAATGCATTTTTGATTGCTCCTAATATTCATAAAGCAATTACTCATAACTTCGTTAAAATAAATAAACCCATTTATCGACTTTCATAGAATTTCATAAACATTACAATGTCTCCTAATATTTAAAAAAATGGTTTCATGTCTAAATCATTTCTAATTAGCTTTAATATTCATAAATAAATCATTGTTTTATCATCAGATTCAAAAACGACATTCATTATCTACAATATGTCTGATTTTTAGAAATTGTATGCCTAGATAGTTCTTGATTTGCTCTAATATTTATAAATAAAGTGGGCACAATAGCATCTTCAGGATTAAACTGACGAAACACTTTCATCAACATCAGTATAACTTTTTTACGTTTAGTTTATTATTGATTAGCCCTAATATCCATAAACAAAATGTTCATCATTTTATCATCAGAGTTAGAATGACGAAACATCTTTACCGGGTTTGTAAGAAATTTATCAATAAGATTACTTTTGGTTGACTTAATTATTCATAAACAAAATAGTCATATTATTATATGAGTCAAATTAATGAAATAGTTATCAAAGTTTGTAAGCTTTTTATTCATAAATGAAAAATCATTTTTGATTTCCCCTAATAAACAAAACAGTCTAAATTTGATTTTAATAGTCAAAAATTTTTGATTGCCTAATATTCATAAACAAAATAGTCATAATTTCATCTTCAGGGTTGAAAACGACGAAGCACGTTCATGAACTTTAAAAAAATAATATTTAGTAATTTGAAAAATACACTATTTTTTGATTGGCTCTAATATGCGCGTTAAGGTGAATAATCTCATCTTCAGGGTCGAAAATAAATAACCTAATTTTGTAGAAATTTTACTCGAACGAAATTTTCATAGTTTACATTCTCATAAACCATTAATTGAAAATATTCGCGCAATATTTTACAACGCTGTCTTCAAAACATTTCCACATTTGTACATGAACACCTTCATGCTCTTATCTCAGTTATTATGAAGACGTCAAAAACATCATTTATTAGGATAAACATAACATTTAAAGTTGTAAATAAATTACGTCGTATTTCGAGTCATTTAAAATGATGCACGTACGTATTTATACAAGAGGCATAAATAGATACAGCTACGGTTTCGTTTCGTGATGTATTGTAACAAGAAGCCCGAGGACTCCGGTGTCGTCTGCACGTTGGCGGGCTTCACCCACGCGACCACCCAACACCTCATGACCCCTTCTAATAATACGTCAATACTATTGAGAATTAGTTTGATAAATTTAATTCTTCTGAACGTAAAGAGCTGATTATTGTTTAAAATTAAAAAAGTTCAAGGTTTTTTTCCAGTTGTACTACACAATTGACGGGGTTTTCTCCAGTTTCAGAGTTGCACACGAAAACGCGTTAAGCATTTAAAATTTTTCCTAAGAAGCGCAATGTTGAACGTCTTTCCCCAATTGTATTTTACAAATCTGGCGGATTTTTCTCAGCTTCAGAGTTGTCGAGTTGTAAATAAATTTTACTAAAATGCTTAGAATTTCGTGCTATAATCATAGAAATTTCTGATATTTTCCGGTTAAAGCGAAGAAAATTAATTTACCTTGAGGGAATCCGACGGGATCGAGAGAGTGTGGCAGACCGAACGGGCCGAGTGCGGGCATTGGGATGCCGGAGCCCAGCCCGGAGCCGAGACCCGGATGCGCCGGAAAATGTCCATGTGGCGGACCCGACGGTGTCTTCAAATATCCTGCCATATTCATTCGGGCGAGCAGACCGGAGCTGCCTCCGCCGCTTTGTTCTGATGCTGAGGGAGACGTGGTGCTGGTGGATATTTTCACTGAAAAACAAAATAAAATTGTGAAACAAACATACAAAATAAGTACAACAAAAACACATTTTTATGACGATTTCAGTTATTTAACAAAAGCAACTTTATAAATTTCTCAGTTCAATATAATAGTTTTAAAAAAACTATACGTACTATTATGAAACGACAAAACTACGTTATTCATTCCTTGAAACTCCATTTTTGTAACTTCGGACATATGTTAGCATTGAAGGTATAAAGCGTGCAGTAAAACGTTTGAAATACCGCCGCTTATTAGCCGTGCTGGTTCTGCTGTACGTTTTCAAATGTGAAAGCCACGCTTTAGCAGGTTGCAAAGGATGAAGACGTGCATACAACTCATACAAGAGGAGGTTTCGAAGTAATCCATCTGTGCAACGTACCGACGTATACTGACAAAACAACAATTTTGCGAACTGGAATTAGCAATACCAAGAATCAGTACTCAGGTATATTTAAAAATAGAAAAGGTAATGACAAAACGCCCTAAACACCTTTTGAAATGAAAAAAGAATAGTTGGAGTACAACATGCTAAATTGCTTGATTTACGAGAGATGTGATACTTTTTTTTCTGGAAAATTATTTACTAAAACAATTTACGGCTATTTATAAATATCGGAAATTTTACCTCGTCAATATCATTTTAATTAAAGAATTTCTATTATCAGTAAATTAACGTAAATACAAGTGTTCGGTTTTGGAATCAGCAGACCTTCAGAATATTACTCTAACTTGATACAATTACTTGATAGCCTTTTTCCCCTATTTTCAGCTTTATTTAAAAATTTTTCGCGAATTTAATACCTATTGAATTTAACTAAATGGAAAAGCGTAAAATGTGTAGTTGCAATTTCATATGTCATATGTAACAGTGCATGTAGCTTGGAACAATTTCTTCATAGCTGTTTTCAAGCGACAGCTAGCCTACTTTCCTGCTTTATGTAAAAAGCTTTAAATCATCTTCTATTTAACACCAATTTATTGAAATCAATCGAATAAGAGACTTGAAAATTTGTGTAGAGATATAACGGCTATGCGGTTACTATTGAGCATCCGGTATATTACTCAGTTTGACCGAATACTTTTAACTGTCCTTTCTGAAAGTACGTATACATATACGGCGAATTCCAAAATAGGTGGAACATGGCAGATTAACATGTAAAAAAGTGAAATAGCTACATTTTATGCCACCACAAGATCTTTTTAATCGCAGTCGTTTTAAATACCAAATAACATTTTTTAATAGAAATTATTTAAAAATGTATTACAAATAATGGGTAATAAATTATTTAATAACTAAGTCACTAGTGCATTGATATAAGGATATAACAGCTAGCAAAATAAATTTTTGGTCGTTTCTATGGCGCGCAGATAGAGATAGAGGACTTGCTTCGTAAGCGAGAAGTTATGAACTTAATGAATCATATTTTTCTTATTTTTTAATTGCTGTAAAAAGACAACCAGGTATATTATTGTTTTTAGAATGTATAGCAGCTATTGCTATCACAAAGAAAATGGAATTTGAGCTGTCTTAATTATTATTTTTGAATGCTACATAACAAAATTAATCAAAGAAAGTTAACGGTGAACTTTTTACAGTTAAAAAAAGTACATTAACCTTACACATCCTCAAAAATTTTACATTTATTATAATGAAAGACAAATAGCCTGACATGTAGTTGCTAAGGCTTTTCTAAAATAGCAATTGGCAAATGAACTTTTTTAACAGTGTTGGGAATAATACTTGAACATTACAAATAAAATACTATAAACCTGATTGTTTTTTACAGTAATTAATGAAAATAAAAGTAAAGATCATGGTTTGAACTCATAACCTCTCGTCTACGAAGCAAATCCCTGCGCGCCATAGAACTGAAAATCGACTTTGTAACCAGTTTTATCAATACACAAGTGGTTTGTCATTATTTAATTTATTTAACGAATTATTTGTAATGCGTTGTTAAAAAAAATTGCAATCGGGTGATGTAAAAAGCGTTATTTTTTATTTAGGGCGAGTACAAGTAATAAAATTCTTCTAGAGACATGAAATAGAGCTATTTCACCTTTTGCATGTTAATCTGCTATGCTCCGTCTAAGTTGGAATTTACTGTATACGAACACGCGCACCAGAAGAATATACCGACGGATACTGTTGGATAATTTTTTTGCTAGAAAATAAAACCCAAACCTGTTCCCGAGATTCAGAAAATTTCCCTTGTTTTTAGTATTTATAATGTAACAAAACTGCAGTTGTAATGAAATACTTAATTGGGTACACGTCTACCTTCGCTTGGCCCGCTCATTATCTTCCTTCCTTATGCGACCATGCCTACGCTTTTTGTAAAATGAACGATTTTATAATATAATTTAAAGTAAAAATTAAACATTTACCAATTTTCTTAAAATTCATATTACTACCGCTGGGTGTATAATTATAATAGACATTTTGTCAGTATTGCGTCAAGAAAAGGACCAGGAAAGAAATAATATGCTGACCAAGTGGGGATTCACGTATCCATAACTAATACACGTCAATTTTTTTCTTCTTGTCGCACTCATTCATCCTGGTGTTGAAAAAATGCAAATTCGTTAAACACAACCAACTAACCTATTTGCATAATTAAAAAATTTGCTAACTGCTAACTTATTGAAATTAATTATAAATACTCGAAAGTTTGTTGTTCGAATCTTGTATGTCATACTGCGATGACATATGAAACATTGTTCCAGCTTGCAATAATTCCTTTATAGCTACTTTTACGCTATCTAATCTACTTTCCAGTTTTACACAAAACATCTTTGGTTATAATAACTAACCTATTGAAAATAAGTATGTAGGAAACATGAAAAGTACGTAGTTCGAATCGCACCACGTCGTATTGGTGCGCCAACATGACATGCAAGATTCGAACAATAATCCGTTATTGCTATTTTCTAGATTTTAACTGCACGTAAAAATAATTTTCCTATTCAATGCTTCTTGAAATTAAATAAATTAAAAAACCAAAATGCAGAAAATATTCATGGTTACAAGGACAATTTATGTCAGAAGGTCGGGTACGTTTTTACCTAGTATTAAGCAAACTTAATCCCAACCAGCGGGGCGGCGGACAACATTTACAAGAAGTGCCCAATTTTATCCGAAATGCAAATTTACTACCCTTACATAATAGTTACAGGTAAAAGCAAAAGAATGTTAATCCAAAACCAGTACCTACAGTAACTTTATTTTCCTGGAAAATCGGTTGGAAATTTCCTACAAGTTTCCGCAAGACTTTGGTCAGCAAATGGTGTATAATTTAAAATTCAAAATCAAGCCATTCTGTTCGATACTTTTAGAAAACAATATTCAATTATTAGAGCACAAATGAAAAAAAAACAATTTGGTTCAAGATTAAAAAACAATCCACAAATAGTAGTAACTTTTACAAAGGCCCTCGTATATTCATCAAACATTACAAATCTGACTTATAAGCAGTCATTAAAAATGTGTTTTTCGAAAACTTACCCAAAACTTCCTGGCAGACGTAGCTTTATAAACCAATGATCCAATAAATTAATAACGTGGAAGCACTACGAAACTCGTATCCCAATAAGGCACAGTACAAAAGCAGGCACTTTTGTGAAATCTTACACGATTTCAAATAAACAACGCTCAAAACTCAAAAATATTTACAAAGTCTTTGCCGGTATACTTTTACCAACAAGAGCATCCAATAGCACCCTCTACGTACACACAATAGGAACTAAACCGTTCAAATTTCAAATTGCACAAATCCCAGAAAATCACAAAAAGACATAAACTTTTTCTCGACCTGTTCGTCAGAGCGATTTGTTTAAACTGAGGACTATCTGCTGGATTTCGAAGGTGTATTATATCATGGGGTAGTAGATACTGCTAGTTATCGGAAAGGTATATTGCCTATTGTATTGCAGAAGAAAGAGGGAAGACTGGCGCCAGTGGGTGAAAGCGAGACGTACTCTGGGGTGATTTTAGAAGAGGGGTAAGCTTTATTGTTATTTATTGTTTTGAATTTTCTGGGCGTGAGAGTATGCAGTTTTCGGGTTTATGATTTGACCATTTTTGGTTGTAAAGGTAAAGTTAGGTTTTACATTGAATTTGAAAGTGAGAAGGCAACTTGAGAATGGGGTTATTGAGAAAGGGTTATGAATCATTTGAAATTCATATGGGAACCACCTAAAGTTATTTTTTTTAATACGATCGCCTATTTCTGGCCAAAATTTTTTGTACTGAATTAATTTGAGCAAATTTTTGCGATACAAAATGCCTTGACATATGAAACAAATATGAGTACTGAATTTTTTAAAACTTTTTTATAGGATCGAGTCTAATTTGCTCTCCCATACCTGAAATATTTTAATTTTAGCGTTAGGAGTATTTTTGGCCTAAGCCAACTTCCACTTGTTCTTCCAAGAATTTTCATGACTCGCTCTTTACAATCCCACTTTTAACACCTAAACTAGTAAGAAAATAAATACAAAAATTTCTTCATAAATACAAAAATAGAAACGGTTAAAGATAGTTAATAAGTTATTAACAAAAATGGGTAAAGCACTTTCCTATAATTGAAAAGTTTTTACTTTCGCTATGTCCAAAAGTTTTAACCACAACAGTGGCAATAGATAATAAACGCATATTGATCAAAGTGTAAACGCAAGTCGTACAGATAACGGTAATTGGAAAAATCGCAGGGAAAAATTCTCGTAAAAAAATTCTGGAAAAAATCTTCGGAAGAATTCCTACAAAAAAATTAATTCTAGGAAAAAGTCCTCGGAAAAGACTCTGGAAAAAATAATCCGAAAAAAATTCTATGGAAACAACCTTCGAAATAAAATCCTACGGTAAAAAATAATGCTAGGAAAAAATCTCGGAAAAAAATTTAAAAAAAATCGTTGGTCTTTTATCCAAGGATTTTCTCCATAAAACTTTTTTCCGAAGTGTTTTTTCGTAAATTTTCTTATTAAGATTTTCTTTCCTAGAATCATAGATAACTGAAGATTCCCGTTGTGCAACAAAGAAACATAATATGACGGCCAGTCATAACAAGCTAAGGTATAACAACCTGACTGATGACCGCTCGGCATGCCGGTTGCCGTCTTATTGTGCTTTTTTAGAAAAAACATTATTTTTGATATTTGGCAAAATGGATTCCTTGGGATTAAAGAAAACCAAAAGCGGAAAACCAATTCCTCTGCCAAAATTTGGTGAGAAGGAAAAAATTACTCTCCCTAAATATTGCGGCACCTAAACATTATATTGTGAATCTTATTTCACTATCAACCATGAGCAAATCAGCTTAAATAGAACACTAGATTCGTGGTCATTTTTAAGCAATATTTTTTTGAAGACGTAAAAGTTTGAATATTTGTTAATTCGCAGTTTTAGTAGTTCCAACACTTCCTCGTAGCTTGTAACATTAAATACTTATAAAAAAAATTTAATGTCAAATTTTATCCTATTCTGATAACTCGTTTTCGAGTAAATAGGCGTTGAGGCCAATGTTTTCAAAAATTCATAAAAGGCGTCACGGAGAAATTGGCGGGCTGGAATCCAAACTTAAATATAGCTTATTTTTAGCTTTATTATTATTATTTGCCATAAGGTTTTCTATTAGAATCCGCGTTCAAATTGGAAACATTTCTAACTTAGACTTCCGCATTCGATTTTTTAAAGCTTATTTTATTGGTACATTTTTGATATTCCTTCACATTCCAAAGCTTATCAATATCGGACCTTTCGTTAAAGAGTTATGATACATCACATAAATACGCACCCACCCACTCGCAGGCAGAGTTTTTAAAAAATGCATATGCATTTACATAAAAATCTCGATTTTGAAAATTTTCATCAAATCAATACTTTCGAAGTATAGGAACGTAAAAATGTTCGCAAAAACCAAGCTGTCATTTCTCCAACGCCTGGCCAACACGGTTACCAGATTTCAACCTAGCTAATATTTGGTTAGGACGCTACTGTAAAAAACAAGTGTTTTTTTCTGTGAGTATGGAGCGCAGTTAAAATGGTTTTTCTTATAAAACAAATTATTGTAGTTCTAAAACGACAGTTACTTTTGCACAACCTTGTATATTACGCTTACTACTTAATCACTTTAGTAGTGATATATTTTTTATACAGAAATTTGAATTAAGGAAAGTAATACCAATACAAAAATTTGATCTCTGAAAAAAGGTAAGCGAAACAAAAATCTTAGGAAAAAAATACTCGAAAGAAAAACCGACGGAAAAATCCATGGAAAAAAATTCTGGAAAATCTTTACGGAAATATCCTTGCAAAAAATCTACCAAAAAAAGATTTTGGAATTTGTTTTCAGTTGTTTCAGAATTTTAGTTTTGATGGTATGCACTGAAACGAAAAACGTCAACATTTTCTTTAGTAATTTGAATTAACTATTTTTTCCGTCTTCTATAATTTTAAACAATATACTCAAATAAAACAAAAACTGAATTGTATTTCTAATTGCTCTAATTACGAGTTTGGTTGTCATTTTATTTAAGGACTTTTTTTCACAGGACCTTTTTTCTGCAAAATTTTTTTCCTAGGTTTTCTTTTTCGTAATTTTTTTCTGAGCATTTTTTTCCTATAGTTCTAAATAAAACAGTAACAAAAAAATGAGAATTAGAATTAACCCTTTAGTAAACCAAGTATATAGGAAAATATTTTTCTTATTTCATTCAAAGCATTTAAATGTTACTACACGTTGCAAAAACGCAACACTTAAATCGCACTTGTAGGTACAATTTTAAACAAAACTTGTAAATTACAATAATGCCAATAATAACCGGTTTTACCACTTACAAAAAGTAACTTAACTTGAAAAATGTTTCTTTTAGTCGGGGTAGTATTGTTCTACAATGCCTAATCTTCCACTAATGCGTATTTTTAGAAAGGCCTTGAAAGCTTAAAATGTTGCAACCTGCAGAATATTTTAACAAAATCCCCTTAGAAATTTCTCTTTGGCATTTGAACTCTTTACGGTGCAGTATTTATTGTTTACTGGATTCTGAGAATTGCTAATGAGGGTTAGCCTTTCGGCATGTAGAATATTAAGCTCCATTGCTGCTTATTCTACATGCAGAATAATATCGATGCAAAATCAGACAATTCAAACGTAAATGGACACGTATACAACTAAGCAAAATATCTCAAAATAGTAAAAAAATAATTCCAAAAAATAAGAGCGACCAGTGCTGGAACTAAGGTGAGGCAAGCGTGGTTTTCACCCCAAGCGTAACGATTTAAACGGCTCAATTTTATTAAATATTTTTTTATAAAACCGACTTTTTTCACGTTTCATAGTTACAGACGATTCAATTTTTTTGCAGTGCGGTACGTTTGAATAGAAAAAAGACGGGGCGTTCGTACCGTTGAATAGTCGCATGTTTTAGCCCCCATTCAACATCTTTATAGCAGCAAAACAATAATAGCACGCATGTGTTTTTCTATAATCCCTGATTATTTTCATAAAAAAATCAGTTAGGATAAGGTCGATATTTGTATAAGTTTAAGCAGAAACTTCTTAATAATTTAATTCTGCAATTTATATTTGTTCAATTATTGCATTTAAGAACAAATATTTTAACAGCCACTTGTTCATTAAGTAACATAAATATTGGAGATAATGAAGGGTAATTAATATAATTTTAATGTGTTATTGGCTCCACATTATAATTAAGGTCATTATTACCTTATCACTTTAAATACATATCTAGCACTTTCAGTGGTAAGTGGGTTTTTGGCACCAAGGGTTTCGTTAAAATGCTAAAAGTACCAATTTATTTCTCCAAGTCCAAGCTAAGTTAAAATTTATATAGCTGTACGCCATGCCAAGCAATACTTCATAGAAAATACACGAAAAGCTTTATATTTTAAGATATACACGGGGAGACGTAAGATGTCAAGTGTATACTAAAGTATACACGTTAATATATTGAACTACCTTGGTGTGTATCTTAATGGAAACACGTGGCAGTAAAAGTGTTAATAAGTACAGTGTGGCAAATTAATTTTTGCTACAAAATACACTTAAAAATTGTTTTATCGGGAAGTTATAGCAGCCACACAAATTTAAAAAAAAAATGTGTAATTTGCTTCTAAACGGGTAACTATTATTCAATAAAATGCAGGATTGCATGTGTCTTTTTTCCTAGTTTTAATATTAAATCAAACATCACCTTATAATACTTCTCTATTCATTGGGATGTAAGAAAACCAAAAACAGAAAGAAAAATTCGCTAGCCAAAAGTTAGGTGGAAGAGGAAAATACTGTTGCACCTAAAAATTAAATTGTGAATTGTATTCTACCATCACTTATGAGCAATATAGGTTAATCAAACATGTTTTGTAGTCCCACGTTTATCAAAAACGACATGAATTTTCGATTTTCAGAAATTCATGGAAGGTGTCACAGACAAAATAAGAGTGGGACAGAAAATGTTAAAAAAATATTTACAGTTTTCATAGTTTGCAACATTGTGTTCCTCTGTGGCATTTACAATAGCAAATTTCACCTCGAAAAGTGTTCAGGAATAAAGTCTCTGGAAAAATGTTCAGTGGAAAAATAGTTACCGGAATAAAGTCTCTTGAAAAAAAACCTCCGGAAAAAAGTCTCCAGGAAAAAAGTCTCCAAAACAAGTGTTGGATATTCAAGCTCCGTATAAGAGTCGGTTAAAGTAAACGACTATTGATTGGTATTTTCCATACAATTTGTTTAAATACGCATCACCAAAATTGCATTCCTTGATTTAAATTGCTATTAATTATGTTTATTTGTTGTTTTGACTGTTTTTTTTTCAATTTTTGGGCTTTTCTGCGAACTTTGTTTTGGATTCTTTGACTTTTCAGATGATTTAACCCTTTTAGTGCATTTTCTGATAGTTTCTGCCTTTTTCCTGCTTTTTTGAGGTTTTGTTTTGTCTAACAATCGTGGCTCTAAATCAAATTATTACTTTACGTGGTCTATAGTTTTCCAATCAGAATTTATCATACAATTAAATTAACCTAAAAAATTTAGACTTTTGTTCTGCGTACTTTTTCTGTGATTTTTTCCGGGAACTTTTTACCAAGAGACTTTTTTCCAAAAACTTTTTTCCAAGGAATTTTTTTCCAGAGACTTTTTGCAGAAGACTTTTTTCAAGAGACGTTTTTTCCAGGTTTTTTTCATGGACTTTTACCGTGACTTTTTTCTGAGAAATTTTTTTTCCGGAGACTTTTTTCCAAAAGACTTGTTTTCTGGAGACTTCTTTCCAGGACACGTTTTTTTCGGGGACTTTTTTCCGGAGCTTTTCTTCCCGGGGAACTTTTTTCAGATAGTCTTTTTTCCGTGATTTTATTTTGGAGACTTTTTTCCTAGATTCCACCTGAAGACCGGCCGGCCATCGGTCCTATTTCTCGCCCCAACCCGCCGCGCCCCAGCATACCTCAGGCCTGCTCTTAAATTACGTAAAGTGCTAAAAATGTGACAGTAGTTAACTTATATGACAAAAAAAACTGTTTTTATACAAGATATACAACATTATGAGAAACATTTCTGAAAAACCAACAATATAAAAAATAATGGCGAACACAGGAAGAATGATAAAAACCAAGATAACGTATTGCAGATTTTTGGCAGTGGACGTAGTAGAATATACAGTTTACAATTCTAGAAAAAAAATCGTGGAAAAAATCTTTGATTAATAAATCCCTAGATAAACCGTCAACGAAACTCATAGTATGCAAGATCTTTTAAGAGCAATTCAACCCACAATTTGATTTCAATGATTTTAAAACATCCATTTTTTGTTGTGGATTTGACTTTTTATTTCTGTTTGTGTTGCAGTTTATTTTTAATAATTTTAAAGTGCTGCAAAAATAAGTAAGCTCATTTTTTCGAAGTTGGGTGATTTACTAAAGAAAATATTAACCTTTTATAAGTGCCTACTTTAGTTTTTAAATCCGTCAAAACTAAAGTTCTAAAACAAATGAAAACAAATTATTCAAATGTTTTTACATCTCTTTCTCTCTTCAGATCATGCCATTTAAACAGTTGTAATTTTAGCTATTTTACATGGGGTTCCTTAAGGTTTCATCCTTGGACCGTTGCTATTTACTCTATATATTAATGACTTGCGCAGTTTTTATGTCCAGCAAAAGGTGTTTCTTTTGCTGATGATACTACTTTAATCGCGCGAAAGAGTGATTCTAATTTTCTTTTAACTAAACTCTGAAATTAGAAAATCAGGTTAAAAGATGGTTAAAGCTTAACCTAGACAAAACTCAGAAACTGATGGGGTTGTCTAACCTAACTGGTTTGCGCGGGGATGGTATCAAGCTCCTTGGTGTTCTTCTTGATAATGCATTGTGCTGTTTGCTCCACATTATACATAGTGATTTTTTTTTATGTAATGGGTCTATAAAAGGTACTAAAATTTCATTTGTTTATTTTTATAAATAAAGGAAAAAAAGGGGGTGTGCCCGCGTTAACACCCGGTATATTTTATTCCTATTCTTCACATAAGTATTTAGAAATATTCCAAAGAATTTTTTTTTAATTTTTATAATTATATTCGTTGAATTTATTAACGATTCGGCATTATATAAAGCTCATGGCAATTCAAACCAATACAGCAGCAAAACTTATCGGGTAACACGTAAAGGGGGATTCCATGTATTCCGCAATAGCATAAGAAGCGTTTCGTAGCAAATGCTCTTTACTAGTTTCTAAAAAGGATTTAAGGTAAGCTGTCACCAATTTCTAGGCAAAACATTGTACAACTTGTATTGTACCTAAGGTAGCCTGAAAACATCTGCATTTCGAGTGCAAGTACGTTAATGGCATTGCTTTTATTCTAAATATTTTAAGTGCCTGGCTACAATTTCTCAACTTGACTATCAAATATTACTAGAAAAATTACTCAGTCTACGTAAGAGTACTTCGCCGATTGCATATTCGGAATTAGGATGAAAATTTAAGTCTGTCTAAGCCAAATAAATGAAGTTTTGTATCCTAAACATGTTTTTTTTGTAATTTTTGTGTACTAGTAAGAATGCTTTGACCAACCGAAATTTATCATTGCAGGCGCGAGCTATTAGCCTGCAACCATGTGCACTCGATTGGCCCACTGACAGCCATTTGCTTAGTCTGTAGTTATTTACCTTCAATAACCGTTACTTTACTTACGTAGAATTTCGGACCCCTAATGTCAATTTTGTTTCATCCCAATGTTATGCAGAATTAAATAACACATTCAAGAATTTAATAAAAGCATAATATTATATATTATGATATTACATTTATAAATTAACTAAGACTTGTGTATTATTAAATCTAGGATAGTTGGGCAAATGCCGTTTTTTCTATATAAATGAATTTATTTAAATAAAGCAGACTCAAAATAATTTCCGTTTTAGGGTAGTCACATCTAAAAATTCAAATTTTATTTTGCCTTTTGGGGGGGGGTTGTTTTTTAAATTCGAAAGTAATTTCCTGGTGCTAGTACAGTTTCTAAATATCAAAATAAATTTTAAAATTCTTGGTACTAATTATCAGTTGATGGCAGACATTTTCCCGAAATGTTTTGCTTAAGTTACTTTTAAGATTACAGAATAAACATCGGCAACCTGCAATTGAGCGCTAAGCTTAAAATACGTGGAACGTAAATCCTATACTGTAACTCGACGTTGTCTGGGTGCTTAATACAGTGCGATCAGATAAAAACTAGTCGTCTGTGAAAAAAGCACGTCACGTCGATGATTAATGTGCAAATCGTGGGGCTATTATCAACAGTTGCTTGGTCTATTATTTTACGGTAATTGCTCATATTTAACATTTTTAAACAATTAGCAAGTAAGAGTTGTAAATTATTTTTAATAAAATAATAAGCCGCACAGCTATAATAATTGCTCCGCGAATTGCAAACTAATCATCGACATGCCGCGCTTGTTTCATAGGTGATTGCAATTAAATTTTTATTTGATCGCTATTTATATGTATAATGCTTAGTTATCAAAAGTTTAACGAGATTCTCAGACTTTTGTATTACAAGATGAAGAAAAATTTAAGGACTAGTATTTTCCATATTTTTTTTCAAGATTTTTTACAATTTTTCACTGATATTTTCTTTTTAATGCTTTTTCTGCTTATTTTTGGCTATTTACCTGCTTCTTTCAAGGTTTTATTTTGTTTAACTATACTAGCGCACCTTATTATTATGCTTATAGGAAAACACTCTGAGTAAATCAAATTGATTTACAGTGACGTAAAACTTTCCGTCGAATGAAAAGTGCTATATACTTTTTTTGTACTTTGAATGATAAACGTGCTAAGCACATCTTGTATACAGGGTGTTAATAAAGTATGGATCTGAGCTTAGGTATATCTCAATGAATTAAGTTTTTCGCAAAACCGTTGAATACGTCAAAACATGTTTATTCTTGCAAATGAAAAAAGTACCCGTGGTGAGGTCATTCAAGTTTTTAACACTATATATAATTTCGGGTTTGGGTACCTTATGGCGTTTTCCTTATCATAGTACAAATATTCCTTAAAATTTACTTTAAAACGAGGTTTTCATTTTTTGCATTCTTGTGAAAGTATTACTTTTAATTCAAATCCCGTAAAAAAGTGCCGCAGGAAAAAGTGCCGCAGAAAAAAATTCCGTGGAAGAAAGTGCCGCGGAAAAAAGTTCCGTGGAAGAAAGTGCCGCCGGAAAAAAAGTGTTGCGAAAAAAGTGCCGCCAGAAATACAGGTCGCGGAAAAAAGTGCCGCGAAACAAAATGCCGCGGAAAAAAGTGTCGTGTGCCCAACCTAACTCCATTATCTGTTATTCCAGCCTTCCGTCTGGTTATTATGCGATCTTCCTCATTTCCGCCATTTGCTCCAGTCCTCCTGTACTAACCACTTACGTATGTGGTGTAAAAATATTGGAACAAATCATGTAGTGATGGTTCTTTTGTTAGTTTTTAGTATCCATTTTTTTAACTGTTTTAAAGTAAATTATTACGTATAACGGTATTTATATTGCTTAAATTATTTTATTTTGCAAGTGCAAATGTCAAATTTACACCTACACGGCACATTTTTCCGCGGCATTTTTTTCCGCGGCCCTTTTTTCCGGCGACGCTTTTTTCCATGGCATTTTTTTCCGCGGAACTTTTTTCCGTCGGTACTTTTTCCGCCACTCTCTTAATTCGTTCTGTAACTATTGATTCGAAAACAAATGAAATATAAGTGGTTAGGGGTTCTGTTAATATCATCAAAAAGCGTCAACGTTCTAAATTAATTGTAAAAAATGCTTGGCAATGGTATAGTATAAATCCGGTTTATATTTACTAATAGTTTTTTGATAAGCATTCCAAAGGCAACTTCGTTTTAAGAAGTTCTTAAAGGATCACAATTAAATACAAGAGACTGTTATAACGCAATTTGATAAAATAGACAAAACCACGTCTGGAATTTGAATTAATATTGCCAGGACAACACGAAAAATGAAATTATTAAAATATCAAAATTAATTCTTATGTAACCTTAACAAAAATTATACTACCATAAAGAGAATGCCATCAGGTAGCCAAAACCAAAATTAAAAATATATATTTTTGTTTCAAGTATATCTAACCATCCGTAAGAGTACATTTTGACGTGTTTTCGAAAAACATAAAATTATTGAGATGTAAGTTTGTATCCATATTCTTTTAACACACTGTATATACATACATTTTATACCTTTCCATGTCGCCTAACAAAAATCTGCAACATTGAAGACTTGGAAATCTGGCAACATTTGCACCGACGGCATGTCGATTAAAACTCTTAATTTAAATCAGTAGAAAGTTTTCTTATTATTAAACAAAACTTACTTAAATACTCAAATTGTAAATATTAAATTTTATTACAAAAACGTAAAAATCGATTTAATTTAAAAAAAAATCGATTTTCGATTTTGAAAAATCGATTTTTTTTTCATAAAGCGTATGCCCTGGGGAAAAATAAAAAAATAATAAAAAAATAAAATAATAAGGTAAAGAAAATATCAGACAGACCCAATGATTCTTATTGTTTAACTCAAATAAAAATGTTTAATTAGAATAATAAGTATTATCTTAGTTTTAAACGTAAATTCAGTTTGAGTCTTGAAACTTTGTTTATTTGTTTGAATAATGACATCATTTAATTTATACAATCAATATTAATTCTGTTTTTCCGAAAAAGTATAATAAATGTAAAAAGGTAAAAAAACAACCAAGCTCTATTCAAGGGCAAAGATAAATAAGTTTGAAAGAGTGCTTAATTGCCTTAAAATATTGTTTGTAGTCATGAGGGTTGGATCCTCGTTTGATTTTTCAAGATCAATTGTCAAGAAATCAGTAGGCCACAATAAAGGAAACCAAATAAATATGAGAAATAATCAGGGGATAAAGAAAGGATAATCAGGATAAAGCCATAATAAAATAACCAATAATAGAGTGACGGAGCAGCGCGTGTAAGCACGGATCCAAGTAAGCATTGCGAGCCGATTATCCTTCTTATGTGTGTCGATTACTCTAACCTGCTTACCGATGGATTCTAAGCGCGCTCTGCTAGCATTATGCACTTTAAAATGTGGCGAGGTGATGAAAAGCAGATTTAACATTTATTATACTTATTATAAGCACGTTTTACACTAATTGGACTATTTATATAATATGCTTAGCCGTTTCAACAATACAACAATGACGGGAAAACGAATATATTTATTGTTATAATTTCGCGTTTTAGATTCGCTTTTTTATAATAAATATACAAGTACTCAAAACTATTGCAATTATCCACCTTCAAATCTGTGACTTGCAGGACAAATTGGAAAATTCATGTCTAATATTTGTATAGCTTACCGTAATTTATAAATAACATTTGATAGGAAATGTACTAATAACATCAGGAAAAATGAGAAACAAATATAAGTTACTAAGGAGCGCGTTCCAATAAAAACAGCAGCTTCTCAATACGATAGTCGCCGTCGGCGTCGCGTCACGGCGCGGCGGTTCGTTGCAGGAACCTACTTTTCTTGAATTATCACAAACAGTCTCACGACCATTTATAAAACAGTTAGATTTTTTAAATACTTGCGACTTCTTGAGTGTATTTTCTTAAAACGTGTGAGCTGAGTCTGCGTAAAATTTCATCCGGTTTGGTTGATTAATTCACGATAAATATTTGCGAGAAATTAGATTATAATAGGCATACATCTATACATCTATCATGTACATTCACCACGTTGAATAACAAGTAGACGATTCCCATGACTACGTTAATAACTTTTTTCCCGTTTATATAAGATGAGTAGCAAGCCAGTTTACAACTACAAATTGATGTAATATTTTAATTATTGATTTTAGAAAAATGAATTAAAAAATGAAATGTATAGCTAAACAAACGGAATTTTATATAAAAAAATTAATTCGCCTATAGAATCTAAACACAATTTTGCTACAGCAAGAAGGCAGCAGCGGTTGCCACTTTGCAGTAGAACAGCTTAACATTATAATTGGCTAGCAAGACCTCCCCATATTAATCCTGCAGATTACTGGTAGTATAAGAACATTTTAAAAAATTTCGTTATCTTTTGCAGTTTTTAGCTACATTTAAATGTTTTAATTCTAAACGTTAGTAATTAAAAAGTTGTAGCGCAATTTTAAGTTGTAAACTGACTTTACAATCACATTTTTATAAGTGCGGAATAATCAAAGTAAACTGTTTTTTTTTATTTCTTATAAAGCTTTTTCCAAATTAAGTATAATTTTAAAATTATGTTAATTTATTTTGTAAATATGTAAATACACATTTCCATTGAATTATTAAAAAAACTTGTTCAAAATTTCAGTTTTTTAATTGCCCAGTACGTGTAGAATCACCTAAAAACATTTTTATACGATAACTCTGTAACCAAAATTTAGCAGGGTTTAGATCTGACGACCTGGCTGGCCACGTCTTAGCAAATGGTCGGATTATGATTCGATTTTCTAACCACAAGTCGTTATACCTGCTGCTAACGCTTACCACTAATATCAGAATCCCAGTTAGATAGATCACTTCACCTAGAATTTCAGCGGTCTCAAACAAATTTGTGACCGCACTGTTGTTGTTAATTATTTCAGCAAATATTTGTATTCGTACAACAAAATTGTTTATTATTATTTTATCTGTTTGCTTAGTTCTAATTAAACCTGTATGTTGTAAAGGTACAGTTTAGCGTAGTATAATCTGAGAATTCGTCAAAGTGTGCAAGCCTATCCGCGAAATTTTTTAATTAAATTGGCACTACATGTTCCATATTCACTGCCACCAGATACTTTTTGTACCAGTTCAAGCACACTGCATTATTATGCCGACGTAGTGATATATTCAGTATGTTTATGGCAATTTTAAAACCAAACTTATCGTGTACACTTTGAATAATGCTTTAATTTAATGATTTTTTGAAGTGAAACTTCTTTGCCGGCACAAGTAACCACGCGAATGGTAGAACGGAAATGAGGTCGCCTAGATGCAAACTGCAAACGAGTGTATTTTGTGGCTTTGCTTATATAGCCAGCCTACGAACAGCACACTTAGGGAGAAATATGATTTATAACATGTTTTATTGAAGATTGAATTATTTTGGAATTGTATTTCCTCTGTACAAAAACAAACAAAATATCTCCTTCGATTTAAAAATTGACATTTGAAACATAACTACCATTTGTTTATAGAAACACATTAGAAATTGATGAAATTTCCATGTAAATTTAACGGTAAAAATTCTTCCTTTATAAAAAATACAGCGTAGAATCAGATCAAATCGACATATTCTTGTTAAGTACGTTATTTGCTGTACAAAGTGGCCATTTGCGAGTTTTTTGACCGGTATCAAACTTTTTTATTGATAACAAAATGATCAAATTGCCAATTTGCAATTTAAGCGTTTTTAAACAAATATAACGTAATATCTCGCGAGAAGCACTTAATTAATTATAGTAATTTTTACTAAAGCAAAAATTTTTTTATTTGTAGGTTTTAACATATACATGCAGCGAACATAATTTAAAATAAATTTCGAGAAATATAATTTAAAGCAAAAAATAGATATCGTATGGCCACGATTTTGATGGTATGATTTTTTTATCGAAACCCTGCGCGTTGACGTTTCTAGTTTCTGTGCTACCACCGCACTGCACTGTAGACGTAGGGACATAAGACATACCACAGCATATTTCAATATCTCATGCTTGAAGATGTAGGTATATAAAAATAAATTTTTAGGCGACCCTAACAAAAAATTGAAATTTTAGTACTCAAAAGCGGCCAAAAAGTAACCGTTTTTTGGCCGAGGACGAAAAAACACGTTTTAGCAGTGGTGCACACAAATGTTTTTAGGCGACCTTCATTATAAAATTTACAAATTTGTTAGATTTTTATTTATGATTTATTGATATAATTATTTATAACAACTGAACAATTGTACATATTTATGACTCCTTCAGAAACGTTTATATTTTCTTTATTTACACTCGAAGTAATTTCGGCATGTATAGCTTCATTATTCGTATGAACAATTTGTGTGCTTTTTGATGTTGCTGCAGCAGTAATTTTATCTTGATTATTTTAAGTAAAAATCTAACAAATTTGTAGAAAAATATAAACGTTTCTGAAGGAGTCACAAATATGTACAATTGTTCAGTTGTTATAAATAATTATATCAATAAATCATAAATAAAAATCTAACAAATTTGTAAATTTTATAATGAAGGTCGCCTAAAAAATATTGTGTGCACCACCGCCAAAAAGTGTTATTTCGTCCTCGTCTGCTTTCTGGCCTCGGCTTCGCCTCGGCCATTAAACTTAGACACGGCCAGTTTTTGGCCTTGGTACACAAATAACTATTATAGTTGTAACTTTTTTAAATTATTAATAAAAGACGGAAAGAAAGAAGAAGGTCATATATGTGACGTAATATAAAAATAATGACGTGTAAATAAACCAGTAAAAGTTTCTTAGTAAGTTTGTCGTGTTTCTGAATCAGGATCCTCGAGTAAATTTACTAAACTATTGTTGCAATCTTTACAAATGCATTTACTGCAGCTTTTAGTCCCTCTTTTATGCAATTGCACTTATTATTGTTGCAGCTTTTGTCCGAATAATAAATCGATAACACTTTTCGTCTTGCTTCTGAGATACGATGTTGAGTTGTGAATACAGGCTCGTTCTCAAAAAATCATTCATTTTTGTCTGGACTTTCTAAATTAACATTTGGAAGATGAATACCAGATTTGTAACTGAAACCGTTTTCGTTCTCTATTAAATCATACAATTAAAAAAACACTTTCAGTGAGAACATGTTAAGAAGTTTCACTTAGAACTTGCTTGCTCGGCACACATTTCTTTTTTTTCCTATTCGGCATCAGGTTTGAGTTCATCTTGTAAGCAACCTTTTATAATTATTTTTCCAATCGACTATCTTTTTAAAAATAATTTTATTTTAAACTTTGTTTTTTATGGGTTATTAGGAGAGTTTTCGTCAACGATACCTTGCTTTAATATCTAAAAAAAAATTGGGAATTTTCAGATAACCCAAAATATTTAAATCGACAAAGATTTTTTTTTAAATTATAACTTCTACCCTCATTGCAAAGAAACGTACAATTTCCCCATGGGTATCCATCAGAACCAAATAAATTTCAGTTCACGATTACAGTCCTTGTCGTGCTTATGCAATTTCCTCGAATAAATCCAACCCTCTTTAACCGAATGTATAAAAGGGTGCTACGCCCCTCGTTTAGCCCCACGCTGAGCCAAACTTTCAGCAACTCTGCTAGCCCTTTGTATTTTGGCACTTCTTGTAAAACTAAAAGTTATGAATTGCGTCGGAAACCCAAAAACCACAAAACCTCAAATTTATATCGTTTGGCAGTAGAAAGAGACAGAAATGGAAAAAAAGGGTGGTTTACGACATCTCCTCGTCAAGAAACCCAAGAAAAATTTGTTTGCAGATGCGGATTAGAGATAATGGTTAGGATTATAGAGTTGTGGCTTTGTGGTCTTGAGATTTTTACGATGTTTTGCTTAAGTAGATATGCTAAGTAATAGGGATTTTTTATGTTTCTCTCGTTGTATTTAGCACAATGTGTTCAGGCGAATTGTAAATCATTCTTTTGGTTACTTAAGTGCAAATAATTCCAAGGTTTTTTTATTCAAAGTTAACAAGTGCGAATAACGTTTGCCTGTTCTAACGAACTTACGTCAAAAAATATTTTTAAGTCAAATATAATTGACTTTAAGGCTTTGTGCATCATTTTTCGTTCCCAATTTTTGAAAATCTTTTGTGTGTGCAGCTAAGGCGTGTAAATTTAACCAAAAAATAGCTCTGGAAAGTAGAAATTTAAACGTTAGTTTTAAAAGATTTAAAAGTCAGCATCAGATAACCAACCAACTCATCGGGATGTTTTACAGCCAATTGCATTAGCTGCATAAAACCGTCATAAACCTCTACCACATTTGCAATTGACGATTATTAGGCTTTGCACTTTACAGCTACTATTAGCTTCAACTGTAAATAATAAATGAGGCAAAAGGTGTAATAATTTAATCTAGCAAGTACTAAACTCATAAAACGTTGCTGTTTGGTTTTATGGTTATATTTCAATTACGCCAAATTAAGCTTGATTTATTGGGAGAATAACTTTACCAATTTTGGTAGCGAATAATTGAGACGAACATGGGCGTTCGTGTAGGAGGGTGTTATGTATGTGCGTTTTTACCTAATATGGAAATTCGGTTTAAGAAGCATTTAAAATGTAATTATGCGAATTAGGTTAAATTAGTTTTAATCTGAAGGCCAAAAATGCACACTTCTACATAAATTTTGAAGGTTTACTTTTTATGTTTAATAAATAATGGTTTTAAACTAATGTATTTAAATAACAAAAAATACTATAACTAATAAGAAAAAAGGATCGAGCTCGGAAATAAACTTTTATGGGCAGGTTTCAAAAATCAGGCCTTATTTTCTCTAACTAGATTGCGCTAATTAAGATATTAATTGGTTCTTCTTTTTTACATACATTAATTAAAATAGTTGTTTTAATTAAAATATTAACTCCGCTTTTTTTGACATTAATTTTTATTTTTATTTCAACTTTATTTGAAAAAAAAATTAATATTCTGATTAGAAATTTAGATCTAAGTCTACGTAAATTTTACTGCAGAACGTTAAGAGAAGATATGCTAGGATGTCGTCGAATCTAGGAAAAAAGTCTCCGGAAATAAGTCACGGAAAAAAGTCCATGGAAGAAAGTTCCCTGAAACGAAAGTCTGTGGAATCTGTTATTCGGAACTTGAATATTTAACACTTTTTCGGAGAAATTTGGCCAAAAAACTATTTTCCGGATACTCTTTTTCCTGGAGGCTTTTTTCCGCAGATTTTTTTCCTGGAGATCTTTTTCCGGAGATTTGTTTCCCTGGAAACTTTCTTCCAGATTTTTTTTACCTCCTGGGGGTCGTCTTGTCGAGAAATTGGCAAAACAAGTCTTGATTATTAAATTTTCAACTATTCTCGTCTTAAATATGACGACGGGACGACGGACAAAACTAAATAAAATCGAAACATTCCACAGTTCGACAACAGCGTTGACGTAGTTATTGCAAAAGGGCAGATTTTGCCGCCTCTCTGATGTCGAATTTTTGAGAAAAAATAAATTGCCGCTTGTTGTAGGATATTCGAGACGAAAACGAAAAATTTCTAATTTTACTCATAGTGTTACAGCAATTTGTGAAAAAAAATTAACAATCGTCTCGTCTCTCACCAAGAACATTTAAGACAAGTAAACTTGTTACTTTCATCTTTAATATTCGGTACAAAACGAAGTAGAAAATCATCGCGTTGCCTTTTCGAAATAAAAATTAATTTAAATTTTTTCAGATTTAAAAAATGCCATGGACGCAATCTTTATAAAAGACCAACTCAAAAATAGAATTGTAGACAATTTTCAAAACGCATCCTTACAATTACTAAAATACAAGAAAAAGTGAACTTAAATAAGTTTATATTGCCAGCGTATAGGATTTGATCATTTTTTATGTACTACGTACCATGTACCTAACCGTTAGGGCACACTTTCTCACCACTTTTGTTTGACGTTATCAGTTCTATGGTTATAAGAAAATAGGAATAAAAATGCCAACTTTAGAAGTATTTTCCACATTTAGATAAAGGGTAGGGTTGGACAAACAATGTCTGCAAAATTTTTAAATCTGCCCTATTGGCGCTAATGGGTTTTGATACTTAGATTGGGTACATTTGTGGAATTTACCTACGCGAGTTTGGTCAGGAGACTTTTATAGCGGGACTTTTTCTGGGGACTTCTTTCCAGGCGATTTTTTCGGGAGACCTTTTTACCGGGGTAATTTTTGCGTGATTTTTATTTCGGGAACTTGTTTTCGCCACCTTATTTTTGAAACAAGAACAATTGCTGCTCTCATATTGAATGTTCGAGACGAGAACGAAAAATTTCAGATTTTGGCAATAGTGTTGACGGAATTGTCGGAAAATCTCAACTCTTCTCTCATTTGTCATCTCGCACCTCTAAAATTCGAGATCACAAAAATTGCGACTTTTGTCTCTAGTTTTCGAGACAAGGATTTACTCTTATCTTGAATAATCAGGTCGAGGGCAGAACGAAAATTTTCGCAGGTTGATAATAGTATCTATTGTCTCAATTCTGGACAATTACAAGCTTTTTTCTCGTCTCTAAAAATTCCACGGCTTGACAATAGTGTTGCCCGTTTTTCGAAGAAAAAAAAACACTTTTTCTTGTCTCGTCACTTATGTCAAAATTTAGAGACAGCAAAATGACGCCTCTTTCATCGCGGAAATTCAAACCGACAAAGTAAAATTTCAGATTTTGATAATGCCGTGGATGCAATCTTCAGAAACGACCAGCTCTTGTCTCTTCTCTCACGCCGTATTTTTGAGACAAGAACATTTGTTGCTGCTATCTTGGATACTCGAGACGAGAACGAAAAGTTTACCGCATGATGTATTTTGTCTCAAAAACTAGAAACGAGATAATAAAATGCTACTATCGTCTCAAACTTGTGCAAAAAACGACCGAAAAACCAAAACAGAAGATAGTTTTTTCTAAAAAAACTTTTGGGAAGCTTCTTTCTGTGACAGCAACTTTTTTCTAGCTTTTAGGGTTCATAACTGTGATTTTTTCTGAAATTTTCAGGATGTTCTTTAGCGAGATTTTGCTTTTCATTCTGTATCTAACAATTTTGGTGTGGATTTTTCGTTTTCCTACTCTTTATTTAAACAATATTTTGAAAATACTTTTAATATAAAAAAAAATTTTTAAATCTACGTCAAACAGCTTCCAGGAGCTTTTACGCAAGTTTTGAAAAATATTTTGATCAAATTTTCGGATTATAATTTGTTTGTTGGACTTTTTAGTTTTTCTCCTGCTGTTACATTGAATTTTTTTTTATTTGATTTTTGTACCTCAAAACATTTTTAAATTCTATGAAAGTCTGCGTTACTTTTTTATTTTGATTCTGTGCAATGAAGCTTTTCTGTGCACAAAAGTTTTCTAGCGCAAATTCTGTTTTTACAATTTTCGTACAAAAAGTACCGATTACTTAAATACGTTGTTATAAAAAATACTCGTTTATTTTGTAACTAAAAAAAATAATAATTGATGTACGTTATTTTGATATAAAGCCATCCTGACTTCCAATTTCGGTCACTTCAATGAAATCCTCGCTACGTTTCCAAAACAAGCAATTCTCAGGGGAAGAAATCAAACAAGAGCAAACCTGCTGCTCTCTACGTTCAGTAAATCAAACATGTTGCCAACGTTTCTTTGGTTACCAATCCCAACTAAAAGGCGTGGTGAATCCCCGCTAAAAAGTTATAGAAACGCCTTCGTGAACGCATGCGCTTTTACACACCTAAACTCCACCTAGTGAACAGCTGCAACGATTTTTTTGCTGGTTTTGCTTCTGTCGGAGTTCTCTGTCCTGTCAATAACAAAACAAAGAGAAACGAAGCGTGAGCCTTTGTGGCGTGCAGTTGGTACTAGCTAGCATCACTAATAAAATGAAAACCGAGATACGTTCGACCTTTGCTAATATGGTTGTCTGACTTGGGTGGGTTGTTGAAATTAGTTTTAAAAGCTGTAACTTTTGAACGGCGTTAGTAACTTTAGGGACAAAAAGAAAGTTTCATTTAAAACAAAACAGAACCAGTAGCAGCTGTCGGGTATTTAAATGACGAATAATTTGCATTTCATGAAATATTACTGAGACTTACATATGACCGTAATAAAAATAACAAGTGGATTATAAGGCTCGAGTTTGATTGTTTATTTTTGACATAAATTATTTAGCTACAGATGTAACGGTTTGAGCTTCCATCCATGCCAAAAAAATTGAAGCTGCACGGCCTTTAATTAAGGAAATGCGCTGTTTTATTTTATTTTCTTTATAACGTATTTAAATTTCTATCTACAATTAACAAATGTCGGAATTTGACTCAACCTTACAGAGAACTATTCTGAAATCATAACCTATTGCGTATTATACAGGGTGGGTAAAAAGTAACGAATATGTTGTCAGCAGCTTCGTAAATATTGATTCTTTGATGATGAAAACTCTTTCGTTATTTGTTAAATTTCTAATGTTCTTTCTAAATGGCACTTCTATTTTTTTTCACGTTTATTGATTCAGTAATTGTTTCTATTTTTGGTACACGGTACAATATTTTCTTTTAATACATAACAAAATATTTGCATGAAAAACCATAAAGTTTGAGTAGTGCTATAACAACAAAATAACGAAACGTATAGAAAAAAATTTCCATCAGCAAAGTATGCGCTAAAATTTAACAAACAACTTTTATTAAGGCTATTTTATCATACAAGCAATATATACGAAGTTAGACATTAAGCGTTACTTTTTAGTCATCCTGTATGTATATGACCAGTCTCGCTTTTAATATTTCATGAAAGTTACCAAAATAGGTCAAATAAATTAGCATTTGTACACGAAAATATAATTAATGATAACTAATAAAATTAGAAACCAAATTTGTACATTTGTATTGAGCGGCGGCTTTTTTGGGTTATAGGAAAAAAATTCTCTGAAAAAATACTCGGAAAAAAAACCTGAACAAAAACTGAAAAAATTCTGCGGAAAAAAGTTCTAGGATAAAAATCCTGTGAAAATATCGGGCAGAAAGAATTCTCTGAAAACATATCTTCGGATAAATTATTCTGAAAAAACTTCGCAGAAGAAATCCTGCGAAAAAAGTCATAGATATGGAAATAATCCTCGGAAAAATAATTCTCAGATAAAAGTCCTTAAATAAAATGTTAACGAAACTCCTGGTATGCAAGATTTTTTACGAGCAATCAGACATACAATTTGAAAAAAAAACTAAAAACAAACAATTAAAATATGTGGACTAAAAATTAGATAAACAGGTAAATATAAAAATTAAGTAAAACATTTTGTTTTACTCTCGCTGATGACCAATTCAACTTGGATTTAAACAATACGATATAACGGTATAGTAATCCAAAGAATTATATAATTCGCAAAAAAAATCCAAAAAACAGTTCAGGGAAATATATCCAGTAGAAAAGTCGCCCACGCAAAAATCTACAATTACAAAATATACTTAGTTGTTTATTTAATTATTTTTATTATGGCATAACAATCTATGTTTAACGGGCTCTGGTTCATTTGCTACTGGTAATTATCAAGTACACAATCATATATTTGTCCCCTCTGTTCCCCCACTAGTTTGATTTTTGTTAGAAAAAATTGTTTTTATTTAACAAAAGTTGTTAGGGGGGAGGGGCGTTCGCTAATAAGCCTGTATAGGTAACGTTAAGTGTACAATTTTTTCGTCCTTTGTATATTATAATAATATCACACAGGGTCGTTCAAAAGTATGAAATAAAGATTCTGGTGACGTAAATATTGATTTAAATAGTATTATACCTATTTTTGCATTCATTCGATAGAAATTTGTTTTCTTTAAAATGGTGTAAAATTTGATATGTTTAGGTACTTTACAAAACTTTGATTTTATTTCTTGTTTGAATTTAAGGCATGTTAGTTAATATGATGAAGTTTTTCACGTTTTTCTCAAAAATTTTGTTATATAAGGGTATAAAAGTTTTACAGCATTAGAAAGAGAAAAAAAATCGCCACGGAATGAATGCAAAAAATAGGTACAGTTTTATTTAAAAAAATGACGTTCGCCCCACAGCGATTTTTTTTGTAAAATAGGTATATATTTACGTCACCAGAACTATTATTCTATACTTTTGAATGCCCCTGTACATTAAATTTTGTGTACTTGGTATATACTGGATAAGTAATTTGGTTTGGTATTTGCGACACATCTGTTTTTATAAATAGTAATTTTTTATTATTCTAAATACGTAAACTACTAAACTTCACATTAAACATTTTTTCCTGAATTTTTTTTAATAGATTACTTTCTTCGAATTTCTAGATTTTTTCCTGGATTTGTTTCCTGCTGCCAATTTTTGAAAAATAATTTTGCAAAATGTTTAATGGAAGCTTTTTTGTTGCAAAACTACCTTTTCATGATAATCAATTTTTTTGGCTATATACAAACCTATTTGTTAGTATAAAACATTGTGAAAAAACACTAATTTGTAGTTTATTCCACCGTTTCCCAGGAAAGTTGAACTATACCTATGCAACATGCACGGGAAACTATATTTTTCCATATTTTGTGTTCTCAGGATACCTTGACTAAAAATTTAAACTGTATTATTATTATTGTTAACTCTTATTAGTGCTGTTCAAGCAAAATAAAACAATTTTTCATTAAAAAAAGGAAATTATTAAAAATTATTAATAAATTTAAAACGTGCACTTTTAATCTGAAAGTAGCAAAGCAACACATGCCAATGTTTCGGTAGTGACGCAGCTTAGACTGATGGTTCTAAGTAGAAGTCCTGGGTTCTAATTCTGACTTCGACAAACTTCTTTTTAATTATTTTCGTGGCTTATTTAATTTTTGAATCAAAGTTTTAATGTTTACTTATGTTATAATAATGGAATTCGTTGACTGTACAAATCGTATTTTCTTTTTACTATTTAATTGTAAAACTGGTGTAAACATTCAATAAATAACACACCAAAATTTAAAAAAAGGTTTGTCCCAGTCAGGATTGGAACTCAGGACTTCTACTTAAAACGCAGCAGCGTAAGCCGCGTCGCTACCGAGACATTAGAATGTGTTGTCACTCTCTGATTAAAAGGACACGTTTTGGGTTTATTAATGATTATTTAAATTTTTGTTCAATTGTGAAAAGTGGAGTTTGTAGATATATAAAAATAACAAGTTTTCTGTACCAAAAGCTTTTGATGGAGAAGACTTGTTTTATGTTGATATATTTTGTTTCATTTGAAATGTAAAAATTATTTTAATTTTATTAATCGGCGCGTATAAGAGATAATAACAATAATACAGTTTAAATTCTTAGCCAAAGTATCCTGCGGACATAAACCCGGAAAAATAAAATTACCTGAAAGTTTCTGTAGAGTCTCTTCTCCAGAATTTTTGCGAGAATTTTTATCACGGATTTTTTTTCCGCCAACGGAGGGTCTCATGCGGTCTCTTAATCATTTTTCGTAAGGATTTTTTCTAGAATTCTTTGTGAGCATTTTTTTCGCAGGATTTCTTTTCCATGCGATTTTTCTGTAAGATTTTTGTTTCGAGGATTTTTTCCACAATTTTTCCGAGTACGTTTTTTATAGGATTTTTTCCGCCAACAGAAGAAAACACAGTGAGCCGTGTCCCCTCTTAGTCTATCAATCTATCATAAACAAAAGTTACGACTTCTAAAAGCACGGTTGAGAAGTTCCACATTCAAAGACCGATTGAATGATATTCAAACATTTCACATTTATAATGAAGTGCAAGTACAACGTATAGATTTATTACATAATGCATAATTTCAGTCATGTAGCTATTTTGCGTACAAATAAACGTGGGAACAAGGAAATAAAAATACTGGCCGCCAGTGAGCCGACCGTGTGCACATGGTTGCGCGCTAATAGCTTGCACACTTACGGGCGTTGCCACTATTACTAAAAATCTCACAGAGCATAACTAATTAAAACTGATGAATATTATTATTTGTCCAGTCAAAAGCAGTTTGCCTAAAAAACCACTTGCTTGCCATATGTACCTATATACAATGTAAGCCGAAAAAATAGACCCTTTTTGAACTAGTTTAAAATAAACGTATTTTAATATATTTTATTCTTTATTTTCAATTACCACGGGAGTCATGAATTTTAAATAAAATATTATCAGAAATACAGTGGAAAATTTTTTAATTAAAAAAGAATTTAAAATAATATTGTAAGCTATATTTCTTGCGCACAGGTATATCTTTACCTATAAGTAAATATATTTGTTGCAACCCATCCTTTTTCTTTCTAGTTACTTAACTAATTCTTTGTCATCAAAGAACTTTAATTAAACTCAATATTGTCAGACTGAAGATTTATTTCAAATGAATTTAGCTTCTCGTAACAATACCCCACTTTCTCACTTTCATACTCTACTATTTCTGTATCTCTCTTAAAAAATTATTAGCTATCAACTACCAGCTCACCTGGGTGTAAACAAAACATAAAACAACAATACTAATCCGTCTTGAACCAATTAATTGGTTGCAAACACAAACACTGTAAATTCGACAAAATAACACATAAAGTAACAAACATTAACCACGACGAGGTATGCGCTCGATATTTCCTTTCTTGACAGTCGCGTTTTACGAGGTGACAATAAACAAAAATAACACGTGGGTTAAAGGTCGACCCGGCCATCTGTAAATTTAAAAAACCTGGTGCTGTTGATAACGATAAGACATGTGTTTTATTTTATTGAGTTTCTAATCTTGTTATGTGTAGTTTTACAATTTTACAATTTTGACTAACTCAAGCATTTTTTGGGGAATTCAGGCGGAAATTATCAAAGAAAATTGTGACGAATGAAGTAGCTTAAAAATGACTATTTTCAATGATCAAGAATTGTTAAAAATTAATCGTTCTGAAAATAGTAACTTATAGGTATTTAAAGCTTTCATAACGCACAATTGATATAAGCCATAAGCAAACACATAAACTACTTCAAACACTCCTTTAATATGTATGTACCTATTAAAGAAAACCAATAATTTTTAAGTTACCTGAAAATCTGCTAATAATAAGTCAGAGATGTCAATTTTGATGGGTGGTGATTATGACTAATGCGGGATTATTGTAGTACTTAGCGAGTTACCGTTAACAGAATGAATAGGTGATTAAGAGCTGTTTACCTACCTAGTTTTGGCGTCAAAAATAATTTATTACCTTCTGTTTGGTTAATTTTACGAAAAGTTGCAAGAAAACTTTTGAAAACCATTGGATATTTCTCGACTTGTAACAAGTGTTGTTTTATTCTGTATTTTTGTATTGAGAATAAGTGTTTCAAGTCAAATATTGAAATCGTGAAAAGATTTTAAATATTTGGTAAAACAGTTACGAGATTTCCCCCATTTTTCCCCTGGTGCAGTTATTCAAACAAAATTAAGTCACATTACTGAACAAAATGAGCAGCGCTCACATACAGGGTGTTTCAAAAGTAACTATGGAAGGGAATATATAATAAATAGTAACAGCTGTTCAATTGTTAGTGCAGAGTTGCCAACCCACTGTCTCCAACAATTTATTTTAAAATATTGTATACTTCTGCTTATTCAACCTAATAACTATTTTTGAAACACCCAATATAGTTTTAATATTTGTACCGAACTGTTGTCAAAGAAAAGAGCGAAAATGCTAAACTAAATTAATAGTGACCACATATAGAGTGTTTCAAAAGTTGCTGTGTAAGGTGACATAATAAATAATAAATTGTTCTAAACAGTGAATTGGCAAGCTTGCACTAACAGCTGTACGGTTGTTAGAGCAGGGTTGCCAACCCACTGTCTCTCAGAAATAATGCAGGGTTTAACAACACATTATTTCTTACAATTAATGCAGGGTATCCAACCTACTGTCTCTCAAAATTACTGCAAAGTTGCCACAACACTGTTTCTTACAATTAGTGCAGGGTTGCCAACTCACTATTTTTCAAAACTAGTGCAGGGTTGCCAACACACTCTTTTACAATTAGTGAAGGATTTCTAAACTCACTGTCTCTTAAAATTAGTGTTGCCAACACAGTGTCTCTTATAATTAGTGCAACGTTGCCAAACCACGGTCTTTTACAATAAGTACACAGCTGGACGCACTGTTTCTTACAATTAGTGCAAGGTTTACATACCACTGTCTCTCAAAATTAGTGCAAGGCTGCCAATATACTGTCTCTTACAATTAACGCATGGTTGCCTACTCACTATTTCTCAAAACTAGCGCAGGGTTGCCAACACACTCTCTTACAATTAGTGAAGAGTTTCTCCCTCACTGTCTCTCAAAAATAGTGCAGATTTGCCAACACCGTGTCTCTTACAAATTAGTGCAAAGTTGCCAACACACTGTCTCAAACAATTAGTACAGGGTTGCCATTTTACAATTAATGCAGGGTTGCTAATACACTGTCTCTTAACACGAGTGCAAGGTTGCCCAACACACTGTTTTTTACTTCTCAATTAGTGCAGGGTTTCCAACACATCGTCTTTTACAATTAGTACAGGGTTGCCATTGTACAATTAATGCAGGGTTGCTAATACACTGTCTCTTAACACGAGTACAAAGTTGCCCAACCCACTGTTTCATTTTAATTCTCAATTAGTGCAGGGTTGCCAACACACTGTCTCCAACAATTTATTATTTATTGTAATATTGCACGGCTTATTCCGCTGCATAGTGAGTTACTTTTAAAACGCCCAGGTGTTTGAAAAGTAACTACGAAGTGTGATATAAAGATTATAGAAAATGTTCCAAGCAGTTTGTTGGCAGAATTAACAGAGTTAATAGCACACTTTCTCAGTATTAGTGGAGAGTTGCCAACACGCCGTTTCTTACATTTAGTGCAAGGGTGCCAATACACTGTCTCTTGCTATTAATGCAGAGTTGCCAATGCACTGTCTCTCAAAATAACGGCAAAGTTGCCAAGCCACTGTCTTTCAAAATTAGTGCTAGGTCGCCAAGACATTGTTTTTTTTACAATTACTGTAGGGTTGCTAACACACTGACTCGAATAATTAGGCCAAGGTTGTCAAGCCGCGTTTTTTTTCATATGAAAATTTTTGTAAGAAACCATTTTGGGACTTAAATGAAAGCATTTTATTCAATACTTTATTTGAAAAATATGGGTAATTTCTCAACCCCTAACTTTTTACAATAAATTAGCTAAAATTCACCATTATTATAAAATAATTGAACCATTCTGAAAGTAAAAAAAATTCATTACTTCTATTATCTCTGTAAAAATCAATTTCAACGTGCCATTAATGTCACTTCGAAGATTATACAAAAATTCAGACTTCCATCAGCTAATAAAAGATCAATTCGAGTTAAAAAGGGGAGCGAAAGGTTATATGAGACACGCATTTTATATTTCGTGACAGCGGCGGAAATGGTCTTGTCCAGGTGTCAGTTGTGACAAGTAGGCCGTGAGTCGTGGCCGCCTACGTATTTTTGGCCCCTGAAGTATCCATGCGGTCATTCCTATTCTTGTTAATTTATGAATGAAATAACAGGTAGATTGAGGGGAAAAATAAATTTATCAAAAACTGTTTTATTTTATTTTTTTTAGAGACAAAATTGTAGCTGATAAGCAATGAAAGAAAAGTGTGAGAATAATGTTTTTAATTGAGAGGTTTCTGTTCAGAATAATCATTTTTTCTGGAAATTGTAGCGTATATCAATACATTTGAACTTAACATTTAATTTGGGCCACAAAACCAACATTTAACTATTTTAGATATTGCTTTATTTAATATTCCAACACAAATTAGGTCGTAGGTTTTGTAACACGATAAAATGTGTTAGTTATAATTTAAACATGCTAATTTTAGAGATCTATCATTAATGTTAATGAGAGTATTTGAAGGATTATTGTGTTAGTAAACGGTAATTGTGAATATGTGATTAAATATTCATTTAGCTGATAATACTGCTTGTGCCAAAAATAAATTAATCTTAGGCGGAAATGTTTAAAAATTTGTATACTATTTTACATCTAAATATGGGAAAAGCACGTTCTACTCTATATATAAAAATAAACATAAGGTTATAACGTTTAAATTATGTTTCAAAAAGTTTTATTTTTCATACTGGGAAAAATATATTATATTTATAGCTCGGATTTTTAGTCTAGTATTTCGTCAATATGTAAATTATAAGGCAATCAATTAATAATAATTTCTGCCATAATTTCTTTAAATGTATAGTTGGCGCAAACCTAAACATTTAAACGAGTTATCTACTAGCTTAGAATGGTAACACATCCATATATTTGACATTAATTTACCTTGTGCAGGTAGTTATTATTTATTTGGTCAACTGGAATTGATGCTTGTGTAATAGTAAAATAAAATAAAAGCGTAGAATATGAATGGTCGTGAGTTTTAAAAGTACTTCACTAAGCAATTTTATGAAACTACAAAAATATGTTTTTCAATTGAATGTTAAACTGGAACCACGAATTGATCAAAGTGGAACGTGTAAATTCAATAATACAACGAGAAAGTTTTACGGAAGAAAAGTTTGAACTATAAGCGACGGAAAATCAGCGTTGAATAAAAAACTTAAGAATTGCAGTACACAACCACAACTTTTTCTAAATTCTCATCCGAAAAATTAGTTCTCTTGTCCAATATGTTTTATGTATAACCTAATGGATTTGAGTACGCCCATGTTTTTTGTTTACTTATTGAATTTTAAGAAAATTCTTTGTCCCCGCGACTTTAAATTTGGTCTTTGATTATATTATAGCGTAAAGCTACTTCATAAGACTGACGTGCATGGTCAGGTAGTTAAATAGGTTATGACTCATCGTCAACAATTAAGCGTATAAGAATAAAATTACTTATTAAACTAACACGTTTTAAAAAGTTTCCCACAAAAGTTTTTGTCAAAGAAAAATTCATTTTGGAGTTTTGGAAGAAAAATTTCTTAAAAAATAAAAAAACGGAGACCAAAGAACAAATTTGACAGCTAAAAATTGGTTAGGAGAAAATAAATTAGCCGCTTAAACATTTCTGCACCTAAAAATTAATTTTAGAACTTTAATCTACTGTCACGCATGAGTAGCTTAAGCAGAACTATTTTATCACATAAAAGTTTCGCTGATTTAAAAATTAATGAAAATTTAAAAAATAAATAAATATTGGAATTTTTCCAAATTTCAAAAACACATTTGTTCTGGGTTTTGAAATGTTTTTACTATTGATGATTTACATTTTTAATTGTTTTCGTTTAAATTCTTTAACCAGGGGCGTTGATGCGGTGGGTGCTCGACGTATCTATTTTGCGTACTTATTTTGTGTACTCTCAACTTTTAACTTGGAAATTTTATTTTTTACGTAAAGATACACAAAACAATATCCTTCCAAAACTCGCTAAATCTAATGATTTTCAAGAGAATTATATTCTTGTGAAAAATCGAGTTACCATGAAAGTGAAAACTGTGAAAGTAGTATGGAAAATGACTTCCTTAGAATAAACTATGCTTAAAATCCACAAATTCGCGGTTGTGAAGCGGAGAAAGATGAGTAAAAAATAATTTAAGAGATATGACGCACCTGGTGCAGGGTTGCCAAGTCGCTGTCTCTCAGAATTAGTGCAGGGTTTAACAACACACTGTTTTTTTTACAATTAGTGCAGGGTTACCAACCAATTGTGTCTGACAGTTAGAGCAGGGTTGCCACACCACTATTTCTCAAAACTAGTGCAGGGTTGCCAACACACTATCTCAAAACTAGTGCAGGGTTGCCAACTCGCTGTCTCTCAGAATTAGTGCAGGGTTTAACAACACACTGTTTTTTTTACAATTAGTGCAGGGTTACCAACCAATTGTGTCTGACAGTTAGAGCAGGGTTGCCACACCACTATTTCTCAAAACTAGTGCAGGGTTGCCAACACACTATCTCAAAACTAGTGCAGGGTTGCCAACTCGCTGTCTCTCAGAATTAGTGCAGGGTTTAACAACACACTGTTTTTTTTACAATTAGTGCAGGGTTACCAACCAATTGTGTCTGACAGTTAGAGCAGGGTTGCCACACCACTATTTCTCAAAACTAGTGCAGGGTTGCCAACACACTATCTCAAAACTAGTGCAGGGTTGCCAACTCGCAGTCTCTCAGAATTAGTGCAGGGTTTAACAACACACTGTTTTTTTTACAATTAGTGCAGGATTTGCAACCAACTGTGCAGGGTTGCCAACACACTGTCTCTTACAATTAGTGCAAGGTTGCCAACACACTGTTTTAAACAATTATAACAGAGGCGTATTTGCAGTGGGTGCTCAACGTATCTGCAAGGTACATGTTTTGAGTACACTCCACTTTTGACTTGAAATTCTTATTTTTCACGTAAACTACACAAAAAAGATTTTCCTGCAAAACTCGCTAAATCTGACGGTTTCCGAGAGAATTCTAGTTTTGTGAAAAATCGATTTTCCATGAAAGTCTGCGCGTTTCCTCAAAATGTGAAAGTAGCAAGCAAATCGACTTCTTCAAGAGAAACTATGCCTAAAGTCTCCAATTCCCTGTTGTAAAGCGAAGAGAGATATGTAAAAAATACGTTAAAAGGTATGTCGACTGTAATGTGGTGTGACATGTACCGGTAGTGGCGATAACTTAGAGGTTGAGCGCTTGGCCTCTAACCTTAAAGCTCTGGGGTTCGATTCCCCGCCGCAGCCATGTAGTAATTAAAATTTATACCGCACCCGCCACTTACATTCCCCAATCCGGTGTAGGCAGCCGTGGAGTCATATTTCTCTGGTATTTAGTCGTTCGGATTCAACGTTAAACTGTAGGTCCCCCGTAATCTACTCTAGCGCTAAGGAGATTACGTGACCGAGAAGAGTGCCGGAGCACAACAGTGAGACGTAAAGGCTGATTATGTCACATTTAATCGAAAATTTACTCTTAAAATTACCTAAGGAATTATCTTTCGAAGTATTTTAGTGGAGTTTTAAATATGAAAGAAAGGTGTAAACAAAACATGTTTTCCTTTTGTTCAATTTTGTTTCAATTTCAGAATGTAGTTTTTCGCGATATAGTAGGGTAATTCCGGGAGAGATGCCCCACCGGGGGAGATGGCAAATCGAATTATTTTAGCCATAGTGCGACAGATGACGCAAATGATACATTAAAGCTATTTATTATTTAGTGTACAAACGCGGAAGTTAGTTTGAGTGTGTTTATTTAGAAAGAAAGTAAGTTATTAACGTTTATATTTTATATACTGCCTTGAAAATGTGTAGACATGTGGTTGAATTTTGTTACCAACGTAACATATAGACTCAGACACAAATTTTTCTAGCATGTGAAAGACATAAAGTGAGGTTATGATTGTACCTACGTGCCATGTGCTGAATATACGTTGTTTAAGAACTGTAAACTGGGGCATCTCACCCATCCTTTTGGGACAGACGCCCCGCTCAGCCAGGGGTTAGATGCCCCACAACAAAATAATGATTTAATTATCTTATTCACATAATAATGAACTAAACATATATAACTCTTGTTAAAACAACAGCATATCACACATCACATATCACGTTGATGATTTTAATGAGAATGAGTGGGTCAGTTGCGGTGAAGACTATCTCACTACAAAAAGTTCAGAAGACTGGATACAATGTGTTAAGTGTCATCGCTGGATGCACGAAAACTGTACCAAGTATAAAGACGTGTGTGATTTGTGCGGAAAATATCGCAAGAAAGCTTAATAAGAGTATTTTGTGAAATGTTTGCGTTAATTAGTATGTAAAAAAATATATTTTTGTTGTGCCATCTCTCCCGGACTGGTCGGGATAGATGGCCAAATGCAATTTTTCGTTTCTACTTTATTTTTATGAAAATATGTACACTTTTGCTTAAAATACGTTTTCTGTTTGACGAAATAAAGTTTCTTTTATTATTTGCTCAAATTGTTTATTAAATTAAGGAAACACAAAAAAAACTGTTAACAGTTTTCCAATTGTGGGGCATCTCTCCCGGACTTACCCTATGGAAAAGTGTATAATTTTATAATAATTACATTATTTAATAAATTAATATACTAACATTTGTAAATATCTCCTCGGTAGTCTTAGCAATTTATTACAGATTATTCTACTCATAATATGTTGACGATGCTAACGCACAGTGTATAATTTTTAAAGCAAAATAAACACTCGTTGATATGCAGCCTGCTTGCGTAATTTCATAACCCAATTATTTTTCAGTTTAGTCGTGGTATAACTATCACAATTTTAGACAAATTTTTGACTATTGTCAGTATTGAACCGACTTACTTATGTTAGCGGTTTTACTGCTTTTCTAAAATAGTGCAAAATGCATTTGTTTAAGACCAATATATTGAAATCATAAATAATAGAAAAAATTAACCTAAACATTATTTATTAGTTGCAAGAAATATATGTATATTGTATATTTCACGATATTTTCGTAGTTTTTTGCCTGAAAAATTATTATTGCTAATAAAGATCAACAAAATTGTTATCTATCACACATTTTTCGAATTTTATGTAGATAAAAAATTTACTTTATTATGCGCAATAAATTCACTCAAAGATCCAAAAAAATAAATTTAAAATTCAAATCAGAATTCTAGTTTTATGAGGAACCCCACGAAAATTTTAAGAATTTTAATAGAAACTATAGGCTACTTCAAAAGATAATAGTATACCTAAGCCACATATAAATAAAATATTCATATATTAATTAAACTCACTGGTCGCCGTAACCAAACATATTTATTAACGCTTTATGTAATTAAGGAACAGTTAGAAATGTTGCCGAGTTGCTACCGAATCCAGTTTGACGACATTAAATTATCTTTTTAGTGATCCTCGTGAACAGCATCTTATTAAACGAGATTTTTAACACAATATCAGAAGTTTTAAGCATAAAAATTCCAGGTGTGTATTAAATAATAATTATAATTAGAAACGCTTTTTTATTTTTTTATTTAATTACTCATAAAGCCGCCGAATTAGTTTTAAAAGCGACATGAATTAATGTCGGTAAAAATTAAATTCAGATCAGTTTAGATAACAATTATGAAAGAAAAGGGCACAAAAATTAGAACATAACAGCAGTTGGCCAATGCTGCCATTAGTCAAAAATGTAAATTGAAGTTTAATGTTCCCGAAAACGGTTTTACTTTCTTAAATGAACACAAACAAGTGCTTTTTTGTCCCCAGCTGACTGTTTACAAATGCAAATTTCTAACCTCTAAAACTATTTGTTCCATTTGATTAACATATGAATATCCTTTAAAGCATCAAGAACTATTCGCAAGGATGACAAGTAAAAATTAGCCTAACTAAAACGGTATAATTTTAAACTAAAATTTTAATGCTGACGCATTCACCTTTTCTTTTTCTAACTTGTCTTTGCTATTTATTGCGAGAAAGAGAGACCCGCTGGTTTGTTAGAGAAATCTTAAACATCAAAAGCGCTCGGGTGTGACTAATTTAACACATATGTGATTGCGGCTACCAGAATTTTTAATAGGGAATAAATATTCAAATTTTACACTCACGAGTTCGACCTTCTTTGGCCTTAAAAAAGTCAAGAAAAAATGCCCATCTGTGATTTTTTACAAGACGTCTACTTAGTTCTAAAAATAGTAATTACTTGGCTATAAATGTTTTGATACGTGCTATTAATCATTTTGTGGGTTTTAATTTAATTGGGACAGTTTTTTGGGCGTTTCCTACACGCGACGGGCGACATAAGAAGTAATAAACATTAAAATTAGTTTAAGAATTTAATTAGTATTCATTAGGCATTGCTTAAAGCAAAATTCTCTTTAGAATAAAGCCGAAGATAATCATTGTGAAAAGAAACTTGTAAAAGTTCAAAAACACAAACATCAATTTTAAAAAACCTGTAAAATCGTTTTTTAAAGAAAAATATACCAAGAAAAAGCCTTTAGCAAACATGAATATTTTCCGGAAAAGCTCACGAAAAAGGTATATCAAACAGATTTTTAATAAATAAGGTACAAACATTTCTAACCCTTAAGAAAATCTATTCAGCAGTTATACCACGAGTGAATTGAAAAATAATCGGGTTAGTAAATCTTAAAACTTGTTGCATATCAACGAGTGATTGTTTTGTTTAGAAACTTTACGAAAAGCGAATGCATCGAATAGGAAACAAACATGATTTGCTATGCGAGAGACACGTAACTATTCCACGGTACGAACGCGCCGCTTTTTTTTTATTTAAACGTACCGCACTGCAAAATGTTTTTAATTATCAGCAGTTATCAAACGAAAAATCAGTTGTCTTCTCAAAAATTTATACAATATTTACTATTTTGAGATTTTAAATTTATTAATTTTAATTATTTTACTTTAGTGTAGGGGGAAGCACTTATTAAGTTGTATACGTCTTCATTTACGTTTAAAACCAAAGAAAGGTGGCTGAGCGGTAAGCGCGTCTACTTTCCATTCAAGAGACCTGGGTTCCGTTCCCTGGCTCGGCGGGCTGTCTTGGTTCAGGTTTTTCGGTGGTTTTTTGGCCCCACAAGGTAAATACTGGGACAGTACTATCCACTAAAATCATCCCTTGTCCAAATTCCTACCTCTAACTAATCTTTACCATCCTTTCTCGGCTGAAATGGGGCTTAGGACTTCGGTGCGAAGTCCGAAAGGCTTCTATAGCGTCCCACACCTTCACGGAGAATACACCGACAATGAAATTTCTTAGTTTTTACGTTTAACCTGTCAGATTTTGGATCGGTATTGTTCTACATGCAGAATGTGCAGAAAAGGGGCTTAATATATAATAACCATGTATAATAATAATAAGTATATTTTACATGTAATATTCTACATGCCTGTAAGCAGCCCGGTAGCTCAGTCAGAAATGCATCAACAAATCAAACCCTGCCAAAGTTAAATTTTTTTTTAAACTAAATATTAATTATCTTTTATTGTATACACGATGAAATGCTACTGCTTGTACTCCTTGGGCTGTTTTTACCGATAACATAACCCATAGCGCACACTTTCTGACTAACATAACTATTCAAGGTCAAGCTTAAAATTTGTCTTACGAGGGGTATTTTGAAATGGGATTGAAGAAAGCTGCTTTTAGGAATGAATTGTTCAAATTATACAAGTCATAATGTTGTTAGTAATTAGTATAACTAAGAGAGAGGTATTGTGTGCGCAAAAGAATCGATCTAGAGATTTCGCGAATAAACGCGTTTTAGGGTCTCAGGATACAGAAAACCGCTTTTTATGAGACAACACTCTACAATACAAACACTAACGTTCAGCCTACAGAGGCGAAAAATTTTTTTTTAAAAACGCATAAATTGTAATATAAGGATCCAGAATATTTTTAATTTAAATAAACAGAAACCCCAGCAAAAAATTCTACTTAATAGTTTTGACTAGGTGAAATAATAATTTTTATATACATCTTCCTAGACGAGGTCGCCTGTTGCTTAGTGACGTACGAGGCAGACAGACCTGAACGTTTTCTGTTTCACTTTTGTATTAAGTAATTTTTTTTGAACATGAAAGAATGTGACTTAAAGATTAGATCATGTCAATGTCTATGCCAGCCACTTCCTCGTATGCCTTATTTTTCTTTTGAAAAATCCGAAATCTTTGCTCTTCGAAGGAAAATATTAAAGTTTTGTCAATTACAATAATATTTTTCCACAAGAGTAACATAAAACTGTTGTTAGAACGTATACACTGCTCATTCTAAATTTGGCTTAAAATGATTTTTTTTGTTTCAACCTTTCTCTTAAATTTCAGTAAATTAAGCATTATCGACTTCTCAGGCACGGAGAAAAATGTTTTCTAATTGAATTTTTATTTTTTCGAGGACAGTTGTCTTAGAATATCACATTCTCGCTGTTACAACGAGAAAGTTTCCTAAACCTTTGACCTTTTCGAATCAACATATTTCTAACCATCTGAAATTTCTCTTCGTCTCTTCAAAACGGTTGTTTACAGAAGCTGTAACAACACCATAATTAGCCCAAAGTATGTCGTCTGATAGCGGCCATATAAACAAAGTGATTCAAGCTCCGGTAGTCGAGCCGAGCGAAGGCAGTGTGACACTAAAAAATACACAAGTGTAGCCAGCTTTACAATAGGGCACATAAATCATAGCAGTAACCTTCACAGTGGTTCGGCGAGCCCGTCCGATAACGCAGCGCCTGTGTTACCGACACGGCTACCGTGGATTACACCACCTTAATCCGAATTTATTGGAATTCGTTCGTTGCCCATTTCGGTTTCGCCGCTTTCGTTTTAGTTAGTTAATGCCGTTTGTTCCTCCGAGGCGACGTTTCTGTTTTTCCTTTTGAAGCGTTAACGTTTAGCACAACTCGCTACAAAAGAGACAACGAATTTGTTTACAAATATGGTGGCCGATGAACTTTTGTTGCCTCGAGGCAAAAAAATTTCGAGTTTTCCCTCACTCCAGTGAGTTGTTGATGCTCTGTTTGCACAACTGTACTGACGCAATGTTAACATTTTGATAAGTTTTTCACGCTTTCCCAAGAGCCCCAAGAAAAATTGCTAAGCTTGAGTTTTGAGATTTTCACGTCAAAAATGACGTATTCGCAAGTACAAGTACACCTTTAAAAAAGCAAATTCAGCGTTCTCGTATATGTTATAAAAAATATCCTTCAGATACCAAAAAAAGATTGCAGCTACACAAGTCGGGAGATCTAGTGGGCCAACGTTCTATCATTTTTTAAAGAATCACAGCCACATTCGTTTATAATGTGTACAGATACCAACAAAATTTCTGTAAACGAATTACGTTTACGATAAAATATGAAAATACTGAAAACATTTAGAGGGTCAGCTTACAATCAAACACGTTTCAGTTACAGTTTGGTCTCTGACAAAACATTTTTGAAAATTTTTAAGTATAAACTTTGGGGTTTCATTTCTTTTCTTCGAGATGATTAGATCATCGGCCTTCTCCAGTAACTTGAAAAGTATTAATTGTTGTTAATAATAATAAATTAATGTCCCTGTAATGTTTAATTATTAATAAAAGTAACCAATCTGGGTATTTTCTTTTATTGGAGAAAATAAACGTTGGGATCGTTAAAATAGTAAATCGTTTATGCCCATCCTAGTTCTTGGAACGATACGTCACTGCTTTCACCCAAAAAAAAGCGAAATTTTAAGCAATTTGCAGTTAATCTTCTGAAACTATTTTGGTATCAAATTTTTAGGCTAACAGGCATTAATTACTGTCAAAATTTTTAAAAACTTTAAGCTAGTCCTATTTCCAAGTCAGTATATTCCTTTTTTTTCCGCAATCAGCCTTACGTCTCACTGCTGGGCTCCGGCACTCTTCTCTGCCACGTACTCTCCTTAGCGCTAAGGTGGAGTACGAACGGACCTACAGTTTAACGTCGAATCTGAACGACTAAAGTCCAGAGAATGTTTCAGGCATTAAGACCTCACGGCTGCCTACACCGGATTGGGGAATGTGAGTGGCGGGTTGCGGCATAGATTTTTATTGTTGCATATTTTCCTTAATTGAAAGAAAATAGCACGAGGTAACCTCGCCCAACCGAGTTATCTATATACTAAATCCTTAGCGGTCTCACCATAACACGACAACGAATTCTTTCATCTAGACAAAATTTATCACCACGATGACGGATCCTTACATCTCCACTCAGTTTATTGATTGTTTTCAAGGAATACCTACGTTGTAGTCAGTACTGTTGGTATAATTTGGTTATGTATGGCTTACTTTAATTCTAGCAGGTCGGAAAAAATAAACAGTAATATGTTCTCAATTAATTTAAATCATTGAACATAGAAATTTAAAGAAACAGTTTTTCTTCGCATTTCAACAAGCATTCCAAAAGCGAATCAGAAATTACGATAAAAACAGTGGCCTGCGTGCATTTTTATTTGTTTGTTTGTTATTCATTTTTTTAATTGACCCCATTATCCGCACGTACGCCCCTAGTGGCATTTTTAGAATTTAATTATAGCCAGAAAAGTTATATGGTATGAGAATTTTTAATAGAATATTCCATAACGTTTCTGAAATTTTTTAAATATTGATAAACAAATTCAACATGTCGGAAACTAAGCTATTGCATATTTATCGGAAGTTTTTGTATTGTTTTGAGGCTATCTGCCTCTAAACGGGAATCCATGTTTTAAAAAACTTTCTGTATAGTTATAAATAACTAAGGAATAATTTGACTTACACAAGAATGTTTTATCCTTTTCAATTTTAATATTTTTTAAATTATTAAAGAAAAAAACAATGTTTTCCAAACTTTACACAATCTTAAAAATGGGCGAAACTGGTCGCTGGTACTTTTCCAAACTTTTTACGTTTTAAATATTCTCGCGTCAAGAAGTGATTGAAAGTACCATCTAGTCCTCTCCAGCCGGCTCCAGACCCAAGGCATTGGTTACGTACGACGCGCGGGTCGATTACGTACAACCGCTAGATAGGTAATGCACTCTCGACCTCGGCTCAAAAATGGTTATAGCAACTTTATTTATAGAGTTATCAAAAATATGCAAAGAATAAATTTTTTTTAGAGTTAATTAAAATTACATAACTGCCGAGTTCAGTTTCTGAAAATACACAGATTTCTATATAGTTTTTGTATAGAAATCTGTGTAGAAAAATTTCACCAAAAGAATATCTTTAACTTCCGCTTCCGAGTTTGGAGTTCTTTTTACAGATTATTTGCTTTATAAATAAACCTTAAAGCTCATGAACATTTTCTCATCTTTTTGGAATATACAGTGGCGTAGAGGAGAGGCACGTGCTCCTTCTTGGCGTGCTCCTTCTACAATATACTCTATCATAAAATTATGTCTAATAGCATGGTTAAGAAATACCATATCCGAAGGCTACGGAAGTGAACACTTTTTTGAACTGGTGCAAAATATATACACCATATTACAATATTTTTGATTTTATTTTTTTAATTACAGGGCAGCCATAAATTTCAAACTGAGTATTATCTCAAAAATCTACGGATAATTAGATAATTGAAAAATAAGTTTAAAAAAATTAAGGACATTTATTGTATATCAGTTTAAAAGATGTCCATTTTTTCTGCCCCCGCGTGTATCTTTAGCTTTCAACAAATAACTATCTTCATGACCCAATCTTTTTTTTCTAGTGACGCCACTGAGGATATGTAAAGGAACGAACGAAGAAACCAACAATCTACAGGCAGACGCAAGGTAAATAGAACAAAGTTTTTTTTTAACAGCTTGTTTTATTTTTGAGCCCTCAAACATGATTTTTGTTAAAATTCTGAAGATTAAAATTTTCAGAAAACCAATGCTTTTCTATATCTACTGAAAGTATATGAATTTAAACTTGTCGAGATTTTCTGTTGACAAAAACGTCAAATAATACAACGAATTTAAAGTAAAATTCTGATTATTCTGGTTTTACTGTATTATATTGCGTATTACGTATTACTTCCTATCTCTGTAATTATTTATGTGCACTTAAAACTAAAATCGAAACAAAAATTTTCAAAATTACTGAATTAGTTGAAAAATTAAGTAAACAAACATTAACAACATCTACAACATTCTACTTTCTCACCTTAATAGAAAGTTACGTGTTTTGTTAGTTGGTTTATTTATTTTAATTACAGTTAAATACATTAAAAAATTTAAAAAAAAAATTAAAATCTAATGTTCTAATAAAAAAAATTGAGAGATTTCAATGCTCGCGCAGCCAACAAACCCATTTATGCAGGGTGATTTGTATCACGCGGCCTGATGTGGGTCGCATTTTCAAGACGGACTCAGAAGCTGAAAACGGTGGAAAACGTTCGTAGTTACAGAGTTACAGCCTAAAGTTTTGAAATTGTATATGTGAGCATTACTCATTTAGCTTAGTATTTCTACTTATTTGTTTAAATAAGTGTACCATAGGTGTCTCATATGTGTAAGAGGTGTTGTAGTATTTTATTCTTTGTTAGACCTATTCAAATTTTAAATTTTTGTTTCAAAAATTTTATAACCATGCCATAGTACACATAACAGCTTCAAGATAATGTAAGTAGGTATTTATGTTTTTATTATAGTCAAAGTTGATAGCACAACACTTTAGCAAACAAGAACAACCAGTTTAACATCTTACAACAGTACAATGAATGCAACATTAAACAAACAGTTCATAACAAGATTAATTTTTTAATTCGCACAAACGAAACACGCGTTCTCCAAAAGATCAACACACGTACGCTACGTAGCGGCTTTCTAGGTAGGTCGCCTGTTTAAGGGGACGGCGGGAAGGAAAAGGAGCAGATTTTTTTAGCCTCTATCTGGGGTTGCGGTGCTCTAGTAAGAGCTGGGGTTGCTGCTGGGTTCGGAGAAAGACCAAAGTTATTTATATCGCAGCTTTGGAAGGAGCTGGGTGCAGTAGGACTTTGCGTTTCTGAATACGTATAGGTCTGGTTGAGCAATCTAGCAGCAAATGGCTGCAGGAGTTTAGTTTTTAAATCGTACTTAAAAGTTCGACTTCTTTAGACCCTGAAAACTAACTGAACGTGCTGGGGTAGCTGTCTGTGTAGGACTATTTGAGCGATCTAGCAATAGACGGCTGCAGGAGTTTAGTTTTTGTGCCGTATTTTCTCTGTTGAAAATGCAGTTTTTATACCCCTTTTGACAGTCGTCACATGGCAAAATAACAAACACTAGCCGTTGTCGCTTAGCTAAATATCAAACATTTACAAGCGTCATCACCGCAGCAGGAAGCGAGGAGATCATCGTTGCTTAGTAAACATTTATAGACGTAGCGGGGCTGTAGCAGAAAACGGAAATCGTCTGTTGCTTAGTGATGTACAAGACAGGCAGTCCTGCATAATTGCTGTCAATTTTAGTGTCATCTAATTTTTATTTGGTTATGGCTGAATGTGTTTTAAGAGACGGTCGAGGACCAAATTTATTGATTATGTCACACAAAAACAATACTTTTGTTCAAAGTCGCTAAGCCTATTAGTTTTCGATATCTTTCAAATTTTGTGAAAATCAACATTGCCATCGAGGTCTGAGTATTTCATAACTACCATAAAAGTCACTAACAAAAAAGCGATTTGATTGTTACATCTTCGGGAGGCTGTTACTTTGTAAGGAAGCGTTTTCGGACCCATACTTATAGGAATATTTCATAGTATTTTCAGATTTTTGAAAGTGTGTCCCGCGTGTTATGAATCACCCTGTATCGGATAATTATCGTTGTTAATAAGCACTGTATTAAAGTATTTTTTTATGTAAAATTTACTTTCAAATTTACGAAAATGCTGGTCCTTCACCTTTCACTATGATCTAAAAAATTACAATGCCTACCTGTTTTTATTACAACTAGTAAATACTTTTTACATTTTCAATTGATAAGTTGACATTTCTTTGTCATTTTAATATCTTTTCCAATGCTGCATGTCGCATAATTTTAAATTCGCCCTCGTTCTATATATAAAAAAAACAATTACACTAAATCATAGCAACCGTTTAACTTAACATTCCCCTAAATGTTTTACGATCTTTTACGCGGATTTTTCTAGGAATTATTTTGTAATTATTATTCCTGTGTATTAACAAAGATAAATTTCTGGAATTCAAAATCGCCGTGTAAACATACTAGCTACGCAAGCCGGCAACTCGACTAATAAACATAATATGAAATATATGTTAGGTGACACTATCTAAATATTCTCCCAAACTAACTGATTCAACACCTTTGTACGAAGCCGCATTCCTCTACGTTTAGAAGGTGACAATTCTTTAACAATTCTTTTCTCCCCAAGAATCCTAATCGCGGCGCTTCACAGTCTATCCGTCGCGCCTTTTTATATCCCAACAAAATTATAATTAAGGTGTTAATTATGTTCGCAATTTCCCCTAAATATTATAATGTGGTGATAAACATGCTGTCGCCGGTTGTATAATTATAATAATTTGGTTAAGAGTTTCCGAAATACGTGAAATCGAAAGTAATTAATTTCGATATGAATTTTAAATTAAAAAAAGTTAATCAAGGACAATAATTAATTAAATTTAATCAAATTTTCGTACGTTTGAATAGGTCAATTTTTACCACAAAAAACTTGCAAACAAATTAGATTTGCTCCACATGCAACCGAATTTATTAGAACCATTAAATTAATCGGGCAACCTAGCACGGTAACGGTTAAAGTGGGAAGGTTAAATTTTTCATATGTGGTTTACGGTTCTTCTATATTTTCACTGCCTACTAAGTTTACAGTTTTGATTCGCTCGATTAATTTCTGTACAAACATGATAATTTTTTTCTTGCTAATGTGTTCGACTTTTATATATCGCATCTGATAAACGCTAAGCGGGTACCAGCTTCCACTGAAAGAAAAGCAATTAATAAGAGCAACTTCATTACTTATCGGAATGCGCTAAACGATGCGGTAATTAAGGATATTTTATATGCTAAGAAAACGCCTTAATTAGCCGTCAGAAGTATTTGTTTTCATTTGCCAATGGTGTTACGCTGTTTTGGGTAGTAATTTTTTAAATCTTTTGCAAAGATATTTTTCCTATTAAAATATTTAAAAAATACTAATTAGAATTGTCCAAGCAAGCCTACAGTTTACAAACAAACTAGTCAATGAAATTACAATTTTTTTTAGTAAATACGGGCGTTTCCAAAACAATAGGCCTGTAAATGCTTTCTTACGGAGTTACAGCCTCCTAAAGTTGTAACAGTCTAATTACGCTTAATTTCGCTCCCATATATTAAGATATTTGTTTCAAATTTCGGAAGACTATTTTGCAAATGATTATTTATATCTTAACTTGTTATCATACACATTCATTAACCAGGGGCGTAAAAAGGGGGGGAGGTCTCGATGTAACTTCAAACGTAATTTTACAGAATCAAGATTTTCTGATTTTTTACTTAATAATCTTATTCTCGGTACGAAAAAACACAAGAACGGTACCCTTGTTGAAAATCACCAAAGCCAGCGGTTTTTTAGTAAATTAAATTTGTGTGCAATATCGAGTTGGCGTGAAGGTCTAAATGTGATCGTAAAATAAGCACCAATTTTCTTAACTAGACAGTAGTATTGCCACGAGTCTTGTTTCGACAGTAGTCGCATTACAAAACTGATCTTGAAAACTCGAGAAGCGACAGACGAATTTTCTTATCTTTACAGCAGTATTTTGCAACGATTCTTGTTTAAACAGTGCTACTGCCATTAGATTGATCTTGAAAATTTGAGAAGCAACGAGACGTATTTTTTTATCTTGACAGTAGTATTGCGACGAGTCTTGTTTAGACGATACTATTGTCATGGGGCCGAGCTTGAAAATTCTAGAAGCGGCTATACGAATTTTCTTATCTCGACAGTAGTATTGCCACAAATTTTGTTTCGACAATACTATTGTCTTGAAACAGATCTCGAAAATACGAGAAGCGGCGAAACTAATTTTCTTAACTAGGCAGTAGTATTGCCACGAGTCTTGTTTTGACAGTAGTCTTGTTTTAATACTGATCTTGAAAACTTAGGAAGCGACAAACGACAGTAGTATTGTCACAAAATTTGTGTCGACAGTGCTATTGTCACGAGCTTGATCTAAGAAATTGTAGAAGCAAGAAACAAATTTTCTTATCTAGACACCAGCATTGCGAGGAGTCTTGTTTAGACAGTACTATTGCAATGGGATTAATCTTGAAAATTCAAGAAGCGGCGATACGAATTATCTTATCTCAATAGTAGGATTGCCACAAGTCTTGTTTCGAGAGTAATATTGTCATGAAGCAGATCTTGAAAATAGGGGAAACAATTTGTTTTTTTATCTCGACAGCAGTATTGCCACGCGTTTTGTTTCGACAGTACTATTGCCAGAAACATGATCTCGAAAAATCGAGAAGCGGCAATACGAATTTTGTCATCTAGACAGTGGTATTGCTACGAGTCTGATTTTGACAGTATTATTGTATGTTGAAAACTGATCTTTATAATTCGAAAAGCAGCGGGACGATTTTGCTTATCTTGGTATTGGTATTGCAACGAGTTTTGTGTCAACAGTACTATTGGCAGGAGCCTAATCTCGAAAATTCAAGAAACGGCTATACGAATTTTCTTATCTCGACAGTAGCATTCGCAGCAGGTGTTATTTTGACAGTGCTATTGTCATACGACTGATCTTAATAATTCGGGAAGCAGCGAGACGATTTATCTTATATCGATATTAGTACTGCCATGAGTTTTGTGTCGACAATACTATTTCCAGAAACCTGATCAACAAAAATTCAAAAAGCGGCAATACGAATTTTCTTATCTCGACAGTAGTATTTGCAAGAAATCTTGTTTTGACAGTACTATTGTCATAAGACTGATCAAGATGATTCTAAAAGCGGTGACACAAAGTGCGACGAGTCTTTGTTTCAACAGTACTAGTGCCATGAGGTTGGTCTCAATAATTCGAGAAGCGGTGAGACGATTTTTCTTATCTTGACATTAGTATTGCTACAAGTTTTGTGTCTACAGTAGTACTTATTGTCAGGAAACTGATCTCGAAAGCTCGGGAAGTGGCAATATACATGTTCTTATCTTGACAGTAGTATTGCTACAAGTGTGTTTTTTAATGGTACTATTGTCATAAGCCGATCTTGAAAATTTAAGAAACAGCGAGATGAATTTTCTTATCTTGACAGTAGTATTGCCACAAGTTTTGTGTCAACAGTACTATTGTCAGAAACCTGATCTCGAAAATTCGAGAAGTAACGATACAAATTTTCTTATCTCGACAGTAATATTGCCAAAAGTCTTCTTTCAATGGTACTATTGTCATAAACTGATCTTGAAAATGCGAGAAGCAGCGAGATGAATTTTCTTATCTTGACAGTAGTATTGCCACAAGTTTTGTGTCAACAGTACTATTGTCAGAAACCTGATCTCGAAAATTCGAGAAGTGACGATTCAAATTTTCTTATCTCGACAGTAATATTGCCAAAAGTCTTCTTTCAATGGTACTATTGTCATAAACTGATCTTGAAAATGCGAGAAGCAGCGAGATGAATTTTCTTATCTTGACAGTAGTATTGCCACAAGTTTTGTGTCAACAGTACTATTGTCAGAAACCTGATCTCGAAAATTCGAGAAGTGACGATACAAATTTTATTATCTCTACAGTAATATTGCCAAAAGTCTTCTTTCAATGGTACTATTGTCATAAACTGATCTTGAAAATGCGAGAAGCAGCGAGATGAATTTTCTTATCTTGACAGTAGTATTGCCACAAGTTTTGTGTCAACAGTACTATTGTCAGAAACCTGATCTCGAAAATTCGACAAGTGACGATACAAATTTTCTTATCTCGACAGTAATATTGCCAAAAGTCTTCTTTCAATGGTACTATTGTCATAAACTGATCTTGAAAATGCGAGAAGCAGCGAGATGAATTTTCTTATCTTGACAGTAGTATTGCCACAAGTTTTGTGTCAACAGTACTATTGTCAGAAACCTGATCTCGAAAATTCGAGAAGTGACGATACAAATTTTATTATCTCTACAGTAATATTGCCAAAAGTCTTCTTTCAATGGTACTATTGTCATAAACTGATCTTGAAAATGCGAGAAGCAGCGAGATGAATTTTCTTATCTTGACAGTAGTATTGCCACAAGTTTTGTGTCAACAGTACTATTGTCAGAAACCTGATCTCGAAAATTCGACAAGTGACGATACAAATTTTCTTATCTCGACAGTAATATTGCCAAAAGTCTTCTTTCAATGGTACTATTGTCATAAACTGATCTTGAAAATGCGAGAAGCAGCGAGATGAATTTTCTTATCTTGACAGTAGTATTGCCACAAGTTTTGTGTCAACAGTACTATTGTCAGAAACCTGATCTCGAAAATTCGACAAGTGATGATTCAAATTTTCTTATCTCGACAGTAATATTGCCAAAAGTCTTCTTTCAATGGTACTATTGTCATAAACTGATCTTGATAATGCGAGAAGCAGCGAGATGAATTTTCTTATCTTGACAGTAGTATTGCCACAAGTTTTGTGTCAACAGTACTATTGTCAGAAACCTGATCTCGAAAATTCGAGAAGTGACGATACAAATTTTCTTATCTCGACAGTAATATTGCCAAAAGTCTTCTTTCAATGGCACTATTGTCATAAACTGATCTTGAAAATGCGAGAAGCAGCGAGATGAATTTTCTTATCTTAACAGTAGTATTGCTACAAATCTCGTTTCGGCAGTACTAGTTGAACGAGCTTGATTTCAAAAATTCGATTTTACATTTTACAAAATAGAGAAAATAGTGAGATCGAAAAATTTCTTATCTCATCGACAGTAGACAATAATACTGTCCCGCAGTAACTACTTGCAGTCATCTAACTTGTATCACATATACGTAGCCTTGTTGTTTTCTTCTTTTTTTTTTCAGTTAGTAAGTTTTTTAAGTAACCCACGTGTTATTAATTTTCATGAAAGAAAAAGTCCTGATTGCAAAAAATTGCATTTTGAAATTAATGTGTTTCTATCCTAAAAAGATATCGATCTGCGACACGCTGACTTTGCGGTTAAAATAAGTAATTTTATATGCATAAAATCTCTATAAAGGCGAAAGAATGAGTGTGCGCTTTGACCTCCGGGTAGACCTTCCAACTTTTTGTAATTTTTGACACCTCGCATTGAAAAGCGTATAAAATATTCCACATATTCTGGCCGCCCTAACACCTGTGCGATGTGTGCATATATCATCGTGTTTTATTAGTACAAAAATATACGAGCTATGATTGTGACCGAACATTTTTCGGTTTTTTCTTGTTTCCGTCCCGATGGCCCTCACAATAGCCCGCAGTCCGACCCGTTTGAAAATATTCAGATGTATTCAAAGTGCCTGTCCTTTCTTCACCTTCGACTTTTTCGTCTTACTCCCACTCGGAGCTTCACACAGGAATATTTCTCACTTCCACAGCCGCCGGTTACCAAAACAAGACGGAATTATGAATTATTTTATAAACCGTATTTTCAAATTAAGGTAGCCGCACTGACTTTTTTATATAAAACCAGTAGTCGGAAAAAATAAAATGAAATGCTCATCTCTTCTGCTACAGCTGGTCAAGTTAGTTGTAGTTTGGGTTTGGTGAACTTTTATGTTTGAATCTCGTTCTTTTATAACAAGAATTTTTTTATTTTTCAAAGAACTAATCGAATGTCTTTGGCCTTTTGATTCTTTTCAACTCCATTCTTAAAAATCTCGATTTTATTATTTCAAGTTCATGCGCTCAATCAAATCGAATCAAAAAGTAGTAAAAATCTCCCAATAAAATCGTGAAAGTTACATCAAAATCAAGTTTTAGAGTGCACTTAAAAATTCACGCTGGTTCGAGTTTCCATTTTTCAATCACGAGTGCTTCGTTCCGTTTCACTTACTCTCTGCTCCAGTTTGTTCGACACAAGGAAGAGACGAGCGATTCAAAAGGAATCGAATTGCAGAAACGTAATTTTCGACACCTACACACGTGTTGGCCTCGCATCGGTCGTTTCAATACATTTCACTGCACTTGAATGGCAGAATTGCTTTACAATAAACTCGAAAACATGCTGCACTTCGTAAGTGATCCTTACTTGAATTGTTGGACAGTTCGTTTTTGGTTGATGGTGGTGGTTTCGCTTTATCATACTTCCAGTATAAGAAATTATTAACTTTATAAAAGTTCTTCAGAATTTTGCGAAAAATCTGTTTTTGATTGATGAAAAATTCTTTTCGAAACGTCAAAAAAGGTAAAATATAAATTAATTTTAAAAAAATTGTAAAAAATCGATTCTTACATTCCCTTTAAGCTTAAACTTTCTACAAAAAATTAATTGTTTACTATTCATTAAGAAAACTTCTACCTACACCTGTATTCTTAAGGTTAAGCGGTATTCGAGCGATAACTCACTATTTTTCGTAGCGATTCGGGTGACTAAATGTTAAAAGTATTCTGCTCTTATAATAACTACAGGGGTTAGAAAATAATGATACAAAATAACTTTAAAAATATATAAAGTAAAAATCTATAGAGTATTGAAAAGTTTCATTTTGTTAAATAACATATTTATAAAATCCGTTGGCACAAGATCTTTAACATAGAAAAAAAATCTGGTGTGTTACGTTAGTTATGCATGCTTAGGTTAGATTAAAGAAGCGTTGCATTTTTTTCCAAAAACTGTTAGAATTACTTATAAATTGAATAAAATCTTAAGAATTATAGTAAAAGAAGATAAAATATTTCGCAAATAAAACAAAGCACAAAATCTTCTTTCTTTTTCTAAAAAATATAATTTTTTAATTAATGGCAAACTAGGTAAAAACAATTAACCGTAAACAAATCATATTTTCCGGAAACCCAAAATTTCTGAATCAGAAATAATTCTAAAATCTAAAGAAAGAGAAAAATTTTGCCTACAAGTTTCGGAAAACAATAAAAAACTAAGCGAAGCGCATATTACATTTACAAAAGTATTTTTGTATCAACGTTTTACGCGCCAACAGTGCCTATAATAGTGTGTTTCTCGACCGCGTTGTCATGTCGGGAGACAAAAACCGCTTTCGCACCTGCATGTCGTACTGTAGTTAGACACCGAAACGTTTTTCAAAATTCTTGTGGGGAAAATATGATTTGATTTCTAATAAAACGATTCTTTTGGATTAAAATTAATTTTAATTAAGCTAGCCCTCTTTCAATATGGTTACACTAAAAGATTAATTTTATACTCTTATTGTACTAGTACTAGTACAGAGAACTTATTGAATTGCCACACCATATAAATTGCAGCTTATTTCTAGCTCTAGAGCTCACATAATTAAAAAAACATCATGTTGTTGGTTGTTAACGAATATTTTTTTGTTGAAATATTTTATTTTTTCAAAAAATCTCCTACATGCATAAGCGCCTATCCTATGAAAGCTACGGTTCCCATCGCAATAAGTATGTAGGTACCATGCCCCCCTCCCCCGCACGGAGTACGCAAAAAATGTTTTAAATTTGTATATTAAATCTGCTCTGCATTAAAAAACCGAAATTTGCCTAAATCCCTATTATAGTTATGTTTTTGGCTAATTTAATTTCTGTAATTATTTTAGGTGAATAAATTTTTGTATGTTATATTTTTTATTAACAGGTTCTCTGTGATGCAAGTGGTTTTTCTTACTGGCGTGGTTTAAATTTACAAAAACTTTTTAAATCTGAGGGTAGGAAAAGATTTCCAGAAAAAAAACGTTTCGGAAAATACATAGAAAAGCAAAAATGCAGTAAAGAAAGCTCCAGGAAAACAAATAACAGAAAAAAATTCATAAAACTTTCCAGACAAAATCAACTGGCAAGAAAAGTTGGGAATACATTAAGAAAGAATTTTTATAACGGTTTTTGATCTAATAAATTCGCAGTAAAAATATGTAATGAGACATTTACATATGTACAATGACAATAATTACAGGTAAATCAACAAGCTAAAAAACGTGTGCTTTTGTTTAGGGTATATCTTTTAGGGAGTTGTTTTTTATGGCTATGGTCATAACGACCACCTTGGTCACAACGGCCAACCAAGCCACCGGTAGCACAGCCACAGTGGTCACACCGGCCAATTCTGAAATTTGGTCGTACCCCCCACCAACGCTGGTCACAAGAGCCATCCGTCTATGCTGGTCACAACGGCCATCTTGGTCAAAATGGCCATTCATCTATGATGCTCATAACGGCCACCCTGGCCACACACTTTTTGCCCTCGAACAATTATTTTAGCAGTGAATACCGAATAATAAATTTTACAAAAGTAGGTGACCGTCATGAACAAATTTAAAAAAAGCCGTTGCGACTAAGATGACCGTTGTGACCAGGATGGCGTTGCGGCTAAGGTGGCGTTGTGACCACAGCCATAACGGCCAAACTACTAAGTGGCCGCTGTGACCGTGACCGTTGTGACATAGACCCTTTCAAGACACATTTTTTTGACGTTTTTTTGCGGGGCTTAATTACCGGAGGATTTTCTTAGGAAAGTTTCGTTCATAAACCGAATCTGGCCCCCATAAACAAAAGCAAAGTTGGCCGCGTTTGCGTACATGGTAACATTGTGTGTGCCTATAGGGTTATCATAATATCTAAAGTAATGCCTTTATTTCAATTCGTTTTTGACTTATAAAATGTTAAACTCTTAAAATTAAAAAAAAATCTTAGCATTTCGTTCGGCCATTTAAAGCTAGAAAGTTCGGAGGAAAACGTTGAATTTTCGCTAAGGTCTTCTACCAAATTTCGCTTGTAAATTTACAAAATTCAATATGTGAAAAAAAACGACCAAACGGTCTAACTTCCGCTTCCGATTTTGGATTTATTGAAACTTTATTGTTCGACAAACTTTTGATATGCCTCTCACAGAGAGACTTTTTTAAAAACAACTATTTGAACTTTTTAATAGTCCAAAACGTGTATTTCCGTTAAAATCTCGATTTCGAACATTTTTGTGAGCTCAATACTGTCCTATACTGAAGGTAAGCTAGTAAAATGTAGAAAAAAGTTATCAAACAAATTATACTGCGTACGATGAATCTAATTTTCATAAAACAATTTTTAAATTCCTGAAATACGACTTAAATAGGTAGGTACCTACGTTATGAAAATATTTTGCAATGACGCTTAATATTTGCTTATCGATATATCTTTACAAAAAATCTTAACAATGTTAGTAATAGGCCCGAATTCCATCAGAAAAAGATAAAATTTTTTAAAGTTGAACTAGTTGGAAAATTCCTTACACGTAGTAGGTATGTTAGACACTTTTAAGTTTATTTTATAATTATTAATTTTATACGGGTTAGCTTTTCTTAATATTTATCAACATAAATTTTGTTGCACATAAATTTCCGAACAAAAGAGTGTAATTGTTGTACCTGTAATTGCAAAGTATTAGAAATTCCACCGCAAAGTGTTGCAATAACCATAGGCATTTAACTAAATGCAAACATTAACCCAAAAGATAAATTAATCGCTAAATTTATAGTATGCGCTAAAATTTCAATCTGAATAGAAATAGTCATGATTTGTTGGAATATATTTGATTAATGGTACCGGAAATTCTTTTACTAATTGCTTGGTGTATTTATGCGGTTGCCATAAATAGAAACTGTTGTCATTTCTATTTTATCTACAATAGAATTTTTCCACCCGGCCTCTTGAAAAATATAAAAATTCGCACATTGAAAGTGTCTTTGTAATTCTAAATAATTTCCTTCCACGTTATTACACAAAAACTGAAAATTGTTTGAATTAATTATTTTTATTCTATATAATTCGTAGTAAATTAATTAATTAATTTTGTGTGTATTACACATGGCAGGATTTCTATTATATAAAATGCATGAAACGGGTAGCGATTACTGTAAAATTTTAAATTCACCACGTGGTGAAATTAATTTTGAACAGAAATTCTCTGGAGAGCTGTAGTATTAATTCTAGTTGGTTGGCGCCATTATTTGCTAAATATTCGGGGTTGCAACCAGCGATGTGTAAAATTATTTTGCGGGCGTGTTGTGTACGCCACATTGTTACATTTTTAGGGGCAAGTTATGTCAGTTATACATATTTATTTATTTGGGGACACATGGCAAGCTACAAGGGATACAGTTATATTGCATTTAGGTAGTAAATAACCTTTATATTAGGAAAACGAATTACAAGAAATATTTTGTTTATAAGCGTAGGATGAATCAGAAGTTTTACGTTTATTTAAATAAATATTCAATGCAACTAAATACTGAGCACATATTAATAACATAGTAACAAAATTTTAATAAAAACCAAGTGTAAGTGGTTGTGGTACCGTTAACTCGGTGCAAATTTATTATTTAAGAAAAGCTGCTGAAAACAGTGTAGTGAAACTTTTTTTCTTTTTTCTTTGTTCTGTGGTTCTGTTACCATTCTATCGGCACATTAGTAAGACAGGTAATGCACCGACTTGATTCTTTAATTAAAGAAGTGGCGTAGTCTGCAAATATTTCCAGCAATAGTAATCAAAAACGCAGGCTGTGAAGAAGTTTTATGACTTTTCTAAACGTTCGTGTAAACAAATATTGCAAATTTAACAGAAGGACATTTCCGTCCTGACATTGTTATTAAATTCCAACGTGCAGAATAAATGGAATTGTGGGTGTAGCAAAAAAACACAAAATCATTTAGGACGTCAAATAATGTCTGACGTCAAAAATCTATTTTATGACGTCCAAACTCAGTTTTGATATTTGAAATTTGTTTAGGCAATTTAAAATAAATGTTAAAAGAAGGAAACAATTATTCGTTAAGCTTTAAATAAAATATTAGCTGACGTCAGTAAATGACATTATGACGTCAATTAATAATTTTTTTGCCATCACTAGATACGTTTTGATGCCAAAAAATTATTTTATAGAACAGTATTTATGTCGATTTACTATTTAATTCCAATCTGTGTAAACGATTTGCACGCATCGGCAATTAATTATTTTTGTCGTCAAAAAATCTATTTCGGTCAAAAAAATTATACATTATTAACGTCAAAAAATCTATTTTATCTATTAATAATTAACTAAATACGAAAAAACAGTTGTCGGCCATCAAAAATCAATTTTTTGGAAACAGAAAATTTTTGACGTCAAAAAATTAATTTTAGATATTTTAAAATTATTAATTTTGACGTCAAAACTCAATTATAGACGTAAAATAACATTTATTGACATCAAAAAATTTTTCTATCGTTGTTAAGGTTAAAAAACAGTTTTGAAAAGAATAAATATGTTTTTGACGTCAAAATAACATTTTATGACGTCAAAAAAAATTGCGTCGCTGGCTTTACTAAATATTAAAAACAAAGAAAAAAATTCGTTGTGTGTGGAATATATTATTGTCAAAAAGTCAATCTTTTGACATAATTAAATATTTATCTATTTCTAAAAATCGTATCATTTATTAATAAATAAATAGGTTTTTCATACCTTCGATATTAAAAGGTTTTTTGGCGTTGTAATAGGGAAATTAAACTCTGACGTCAAAATAATAATTTTAGAAGTCTGAAAATGATTTTTTGGCCCTGAAAACCACACATTTATTTATGTTTATTAAAATCCTAATTCTTTTATTATTAGGTTAAAAAAATATTGCATTAAAATTCGTATAATTTAATTAAAAAAATAAATAGCTTTTTCATAATCCTATGTTATAAAAAAAGTTTTCAGACGTCAAACTATTAATTTTTTAATCAGACAATTAAATTCTGACGTCAAAATAATAACTTTATAAGTTTTTTTTTGATGTCAATACACGTCTAATAATATTTAATGAGCTCATAAAATATTTTTTTCTTCAATTGTTAAGTTGAAAAACATTTTTTTGCTGCCGATAAGTCTTAGAAGTTTATGACTTCGGAAAATTTGCGTCGCTAGCTATATTCATTATTGAGAACAAAAAACCAAAGTCAGAGTGTATGGACTGCATTATATGTTATAAATTTATTTTTGACTTAAGAAATTAATTATTTACTTCAAAAAATTCGCATACTTACTACTAAGTAAACAGTTTTTTCATATTACTACGTAACAAAACAATTTTCAAACGTGACAAAATTAATTTTTGTTTTCAGATATTTAAAATTTTGACGCGTCAAAATATTAATTTTAAACGTATAGTCATCGAATATTATTTACTGACATCACAAAATATTTTTTTTAATTGTTGACGTCAAATACTTAAAGATTATTTTTGCTAACTTTGCTTATGCTTATGGGAACCACATCCAGTTTACGGAAAAAAATCGTTAATAACAGTTTTGAGGCCGATAACTTTGGTCTTGACGTCTAAACAACATTTTATGACGTCGAAAAACATACCTGGCTCGCTGGCTATACTCAGTATTAAGATCGAAGAAGCAAAATCGTTGTGTATGGACTGCATTATTGCCAATAAATCTATTTGTGACGTCAACCTTACTAGTTTTTCATATTTCTAGGTTATAGACAATTAAAAACAAACTTGTTTATGACGTCAGAAAATTAACATTTTCACGTCAAACCATTAATTTTCTAAAAATGCTGTTATGACGTCCAAACCATAGACGTCCAATAATATTTACTGATACCTCAACATATTTTGTTTAGTTTTTAACTTCAATAATTTAGGTCTGGAGAACATTGAGGCCGTACGTGTGGTCTTTCTTGTCTTTCTGTTCCAACAACCCTAGACTTTCGTATGTCTGCTTTCACCGGCTTAAATCGACCAGTTTTTCTAAGGCGACGATGAACAGTTTGGGTTGTCCTGCCATCAGAAATGCACGACCATACATTAAGTGCATATTCGCCATTTTAAACAAGTAAAGTTGCAGTGCATTTAATACACCTGACGCATTTTTTCTTTTTTCAAGGCCATCCTAATTTTATTAAAGTAAATTTTAATAAATTATATCTACGACTGCTTGTATAAGGACTTATTATGTCATCATTCATTTGCGTTAGGAAATGAAGTTCATTATCGCACTAATGTAAAACGAGTTATGTACCCCAAGTCATTTTATTTACACAAACAAAACTAAAGCTTTGTTTATAAGAAAACTGGCTGGTTGCCATAGCGTTGGACAATTCGAATCTATCTCGTTTCTTTGAATTTAAACAAAAGTATTTTACAAGTGACTTGACATTTGCAAATAAATTAATGCGAAATGCCAAATATCATTTCAAGCTAAAACAATTCGATTTTTAACAAATTTTGTGTCACACGCTGGATAATGCATTATTATGGCACTCGTCTGAACTTTTAAACTCGCCTTTATCCCACTAGTAACATAATAGTGTATTTTGCAACAAGAGATGAAAATACCGTTTTTTTCGTGAGCGGGCAGTTGTTCATAAGCCGCGTTAGCGGCGAGTGGAGCATGTTCGGGAACGAAAAAAACGTATTTCATCTCGAGTAGGAAATGCTATTTTTTCTACGATATTGCAGTTTCAAGTTCAAAACTTTCAACTTTAATTTAATTCAAAACGAACTGTCATAATGCAAATTACTGAAATTACTGTTTGTAAAGTCGTTTCCATAGCAACAAATGCATTCTTTCCATTAAATTTGTCATTCTTATTTTCATCTCTAGATGTGAAAATATTTTCATCTCTAGAGTTAAAAAATATCACTTTCATGCAGAGTAAGCTGTGGAAAAATTGCTATTTTCACATATATGAGTAGAAAAATAACTTTGTCAGTTTTGTATGATAAATTATTAAGGGAAATAGGACTCTGAAAAATCGGAGTGTTTTTTTTAAGTAGACCGTTTTGGATACATGTTTATCAGAATTTGTTCCTTATTTTATACCATAGAATGGTACAGACGCCCTTTAATTTGCAACACATTTAAAACACCCTGTATATAATACATCAAAATATTTATAATATCTAGCAGAACGATCATACACTAACGCGCATATGTGAAGTTTCAAGTTTTCCGTGTTTTGGAGCTCTTATAAGACTCAAAATGTAATTACAAATCCATCTAGTCCTATACAAAGTGATTTTGTTGAAATCATAACTGCTTAAACTTAAGTGTCGTGTGCAATGAAGCATTAAAAGGACGGATGCGGAACAGCACCGACATGATTTGGACGTGCCATTAACCGGCCAGGTTGCGATGCAGACGAGTTCTTGGTGATGTGAAGGAGGCGACGGCGCGTGTAGCTGACGAGCACCGGCACTACCAGCGCTTAAGAAAGCCGCCTGCGGTTATGCCATCCTTTGGTTATCTCGGCACCCATCGCTGGACACTTTCAAACTTTGGATCTCTTAATGATGTGCTTTATTGTGCGACCAGCACGTATTTCTACGCAAAAAAAAATAAAAACGAGATCTTGAAAAATTTGTCCTTTTTTTTCGCAGTATTTTCTGGATTTTTGAGTTATTTTAAATTTAATTTACAAAAAATTTCGACAACAAAATTGTTGCATTACTGTATGTAGCTGACCTTTTTTACTTTCCGATACTTTCAGTATAGGGAAGTATTGAATTCATGAAACTATTCGAAATCGAGATTTTGACGGAAATACATGTTTTAGACATTTAGGAACCGAAAAAGTTGTTTTAAGAAAATGTATTGCTGTGGGTGGGTGAGTGGGTATGTGTAATGTGCTGCATCATAAATACAAAAATCCGAAACCAGAAGCGGAAGTTAGACATGCTTCTTTGGTAGCACTTTTTCCTAAACCACATTTTTAAATTTAAAAACGAAATCTGATAGAAGACTTGAGGGCAAATCCGACGCTTTTTTCCGAACATTTTAGCTTCGAAATGTCGGCCGCTACGATTAACTCAAATTTTGAATTTAGTGTTTTATTACTCAAAACCAGGTTGACAGATCGCGTTCAAAGATTTTATCGTAATATTTTGGTTTTGTTTCGGCTTGCTAAGTTCTCTGTGACGCCTTCTATGAATTTTTGAACATTTAGGTTTGAACGAATCTAGAAAAAAAAACGCGGTAGAAAAGTCACGGAATAAAAGTTCATGGAAAGAAGTCTCCTGGAAAGAAAGTCTTCGGAAAAAGTCTCCGGAAAAGAAGTTCTTTAGAAAAAAAATCTTCTGGAAAAAAAGTCTCAGGAAAAAATTCTCCTGGAAAAAAAGTCTCCCGATAAAACGTTTCTTGGAAAAAAGTCACCGGAAAAAAAATCACAGAAAAGAAGTCCCCGGAATAAAAGTCTCTAAGGAAAAAAGTCTGAAAACTTGAAAAAGAAAGGCAAAACACTTGAAAACACAGAAATGTTTTTAATATACAAAAAGTTGAGATAAACTTGGCTGTTGAAAAACACTGTTTTTAGTGACTCTTTTCCTGGAGACTTTTCTTCCGGAAACTTTTTTACCAAAAGACTTTTTTCCGGGGACTTTTTCCATGTGACTTTTTTCCGGTTTTTTTTCCTGGAGACTTTTTTCCGGAAACTTTTTTCCCGGAGACTTTTTTTCCGGAAACTTTATTTCCTGGAGACTTTTTTCCGGGGACTTTTATTCCGTGCACTTTTTTCCGTGACTTTTTTTCCAGAGACTTTTTTGCCGCCTACCGTTTTAACGCCTATTTACTCAAAAACGAGTTACCAGAACGGGATGAAATTTGATATTGATAATGCTGTAAGGATACAAAATTTTCTTCCAGAAACATTTTTTTTCTCCGGAGACTTTTTCCATGTGACTCTTTTTCCGGGTTTTTGTTCCTGGAGACTCTTTTCTTGAAACTTTTTTCCCGGAAACGTTTTTTTCCGGAAACTTTATATCCTGCACACTTTTTGCCGGGGACTTTTATTCCGTGCACTTTTTTCCGTGACTTTTTTCCCGAGACCTTTTTGCCGCCTACCGTTCTAACGCCTATTTACTCAAAAACGAGTTACCAGAACGGGATGAAATTTGATATTGATAATGCTGTAAGGATACAAAATTTTCTTCCAGAAACATTTCTTTTCCGGAGACTTTTTCCATGTGACTCTTTTTCCGGGATTTTGTTCCTGGAGACTTTTCCTGAAACTTTTTTTCCGGAGACGTTTTTTCCGGAAACTTTATATCCTGGACACTTTTTGCCGGGGACTTTTATTCCGTGCACTTTTTTCCGTGACTTTTTTCCAGAGACCTTTTTGCCGCCTACCGTTCTAAGGCCTATTTACTCAAAAACGAGTTACCAGAACGGGATGAAATTTGATATTGATAATGCTGTAAGGATACAAAATTTTCTTCCAGAAACATTTCTTTTCCGGAGACTTTTTCCATGTGACTCTTTTTCCGGGATTTTGTTCCTGGAGACTCTTTTCCTGAAACTTTTTTTCCGGAGACGTTTTTTCCGGAAACTTTATATCCTGGACACTTTTTGCCGGGGACTTTTATTCCGTGCACTTTTTTCCGTGACTTTTTTCCAGAGACCTTTTTGCCGCCTACCGTTCTAACGCCTATTTACTCAAAAACGAGTTACCAGAACGGGATGAAATTTGATATTGATAATGCTGTAAGGATACAAAATTTTCTTCCAGAAACATTTCTTTTCCGGAGACTTTTTCCATGTGACTCTTTTTCCGGGTTTTTGTTCCTGGAGACTTTTTTCCTGAAACTTTTTTCCCGGAGACGTTTTTTCCGGAAACTTTATATCCTGGACACTTTTTGCCGGGGACTTTTATTCCGTGCACTTTTTTCCGTGACTTTTTTCCAGAGACCTTTTTGCCGCCTACCGTTTTAACGCCTATTTACTCAAAAACGAGTTACTAGAACGGGATGATTTGATATTGATAATGCTGTAAGGATACAAAATTTTCTTCCAGAAACATTTTTACCAAGAGACTTTTTTCTGGAGACTTTTTCCATGTGACTCTTTTTCCGGGTTTTTGTTCCTGGAGACTTTTTTCCTGAAACTTTTTTCCCGGAGACGTTTTTTCCGGAAACTTTATATCTTGGACACTTTTTGCCGAGGACTTTTATTCCGTGCACTTTTTTCCGTGACTTTTTGCCAGAGACCTTTTTGCCGCCTACCGTTTTAACGCCTATTTACTCAAAAACGAGTTACCAGAACGGGATGAAATTTGATATTGATAATGCTGTAAGGATACAAAATTTTCTTCCAGAAACATTCTTACCAAGAGACGTTTTTCCGGAGACTTTTTCCATGTGACTCTTTTTCCCGGTTTTTGTTCCTGGAGACTTTTTTCCTGAAACTTTTTTCCCGGAGACGTTTTTTCCGGAAACTTTATATCCTGGACACTTTTTGCCGAGGACTTTTATTCCGTGCACTTTTTTCCGTGACTTTTTTCCAGAGACCTTTTTGCCGCCTACCGTTTTAACGCCTATTCACTCAAAAACGAGTTACCAGAACGAGGTGAAATTTGATATTGATAATGCTGTAAGGATACAAAATGTTACAAGCCGCTAGAACGTTTGGAAATAATATAAATTAGAAGGGAAAAAATTTCAAAATTTTGTTATTTTCAAAAACGTACTGCTCAAAACCTGGCCGCAAGTTCTTTTTTAATTTTGTAGACGTATAAAGCTATCAATCAGCTACAATTGGGTTTGTGTCCCAGGCCGCTAACTTATTTGTGACACCTTCTATGAATTTTTGAAAATCGAAAATGTTTTCCTTATTTAATAAACGGGAGCCGACACAAAAATTCTGTTTAGGTTAAATTGCTCATGATGGTACTAGAATAAAGTTTTCAACTTAGTTGTTAAAAATACTGCAATTTGAGGGGGTTAATTTTCCTCCTCTCGCCCAATTTTTGGAGGACGAATTTGTCCTTTGCTTCACTATTCTCTGTTTATAGTTAATGTTGGGGCGTAACACATTAATAATAAGATACTTTTGAATATATGAAAAGTAACAATATCTAAAGTACAGGAAAGAGGCGATGTGCTTCCCTCGTTTTTTACAACTGATGCTGCTTAGAGATTTTCTGGTCTCTATTTAGTTTCTGCACAAAAATAATATCTAAACAAACGGAACATACAGTTTTAGTTAAAATCTGAACCCCTGGTAGCTCAACTTTATCCAGTAGCGCTTCTATTTCCAGAAAATTATGGTTTTAAGTAAACTTGCCTCACATAAACCTAAGACGATCTGACCCCAGAATCGAACTGGGGTCGCTCCGCCTCATTCGATGATACATACTCCAATATCTAAGCTATAGTCGAATTTTTTTTTAAATTAATTTAAATAATAGGGTTTCCCGTTTTTAGAAACGCTCTGTATAAAATCAAATCGGTTAAGATCGTTTTTCTTCTGTGTTCTATAAAATCTATAATGTAGAACATTTATGATACTTATTAACAAGGGAAGGAATTCCACTTTAAGTGCATAATATAAATAAATTATTTATGCTAACAAAGTTTTTTAATAAGGTTACATTATCTTTATTCATAAAATTACATACTTGCTTATACGTAATGTTAGTTTTATGCATCTATTTTCTTGCTTTTTGCTTTCCTCTACAAGATTTTTTAGAGATTACAGGAAACGACTTTGATGTCGGTTAAAAACACGTGTTAAGATGTATCATTTCCTTTGCTTATAGTTATAATTTAATTTTTAATTGAATACGGTTGGTTTTTCTGTAATGTCGGAAGAGACGTTTTTTATAGGAAATCCAATGACAGCTGTATAGTATTTTTCAAGTTGTAATATAATTTCAATTCATGATATTAATTTTGCCCTCACAAACGAGGCTTGTTGAAATGCGGGTAATAATACCGCTGAGACGGAAAATTACTCAATTTGGTCTGGTCTCGAAAAATCGAAACGAGACCAAATTGAATATTATTTTTAGCGAATCTCCGTTATCGATTAATTCTAATAATAAATTACAATAAACCCCCGTTAAAGTGGTTTATGTACCTGTTTTTGATAAAGACTTCGTGGAGACGAGAAATGCAAAAAATATTGTCTCGTAATTGCCTCGAGACGAGACTTCACTAGTTTTTTTAGCTTTTTAGTACTTTTAATAGGTTTGCTATAAAGAACTACTTTTTTACTTTCTCATACTTTCAGTGTAGGATTATATTGTAATTGTAAAAAAGATTTTGACAGAAACACAAATTTTGAACCTGCAGAAACCTAAGAATCAGTTTTTTAAAACAGGCGGAGCAAGTCGCTGGTACTTTCCCATACTGTTTACGTTTTAAAAAGTGTTCAGTGATTTAAATTTACATTTAGTCATCTACACCAGGTAGAAAGCCCGTTCGAAACCCAAGGCTTTTGCACGGTGCCCAGCCGGCACTGGGGATTACCTACTCATGTAAAGAGATTTGGACAAAAAATGCTTATAAATACTTTATTAATAAAGTTATCAAAAATATGCAAAGAATGAAAAATATGTTTTTTAAATAAAGATAATTGATAAGCATAATTAAAATATTATAATGCCGGAAAACGCGTTGTTGATATTAAAAAATATCTTTTTTTTTCTAAAGCTTTAATATGGTTGAAAATTATTGTTAATGCTAATAAACTACTTCAAACAAGGTATTGAACTGTTTAAAGTTTAAAACCATTAGCGTATGCAGTTTTGAAAAAATAATTAAAAAATTTTTGGAGGGCGTCATACTAAAACTTAGGAGATTAGTAAAAAACAAATGTAGTTCACTGCAATCTCTATCGGCTTAGAAACTATTAAAACCATGGTGTAGGTAGTTTCTAAGGAATAATTTGTTGAACGTTGAGCAGCAAGAACTTTTACAATTTGTATTTCCAAACATATTGTTACATTACTAAATTATACGTACTAAGGGCTATTAAATAATATGACAATTTGTATTGATTGGATATACCACCGACTCGGATCGGTTAAGTAATAGATAATTGGATATTGGATCGGATTGAATCTAAAAGAAATATATGGTATCGATTTGAGAATTTTTCTTTTATTTCGAATTGTATTTTGATCATGCTAGCACGTTTGGGCACGGCCGATTGGCTTAGCCGTTTTGACGCGGCCGTTTAGGCGCAGCGACGTTTGAGCGTTGGAACGTTTAGACGCGGAACCGTTTGGCCTCAGAGACGTTTCGGCGCAGGGACGTTTTGGCGCGGCTATTTCGACGCAGAGACGCTTCAGCGCACTAAAGAAAATTATATGATTTTGTCTTTTCCTGTAATTAATTAACAATTGAATAGCCATTTAATTATTTATTAACATTTAGCAAGAGAGTCAGAATTGTTAAAAAAATATAATTAGCAAAATTAACCACTTATCTGACAAATTAATTTTAAAATTTCAAAAAAATAGGAAGTTTGACTGTCTCATACTTAACATTTAACAATTTGTTTTTTAAATTGGTTAATTCAACGATTTTAATACAAATATTCAATTTTCTATAAAAACAACCTACAATAGATTACGCTTGCGTCCATTGCGCCTAAACGTCTCTGCGCCAAAACGTCTCTGCGCCAAAACGTCCCTGCGCCAAAACGTCCCTGCGCCAAAACGTCTCTGCGCCAAAACGTCTCTGCGCCAAAATGTCTCTGCGCCAAAAGTTCCTTGCGCCTAAATGACCGCGTTGAAACAACCGACCTCAAACGGCTGCGCCCAATCGGCCACGCCGAAACGTTCCGGTTCCGGCAATCGCGGCATATTGGCATGCCCGAAACGTCGGATTCAGACCAGTAGATTACTTCTTATACCTCCTCGTTTGCGATATATATAAAGTATGAGCAAGTTTAGAGACGAAGTGCTTCGCCAAGTGTTTAATATTGCAAAGCTCCAGAATTGTTACTTTGCAATGTTTTTTTGTCTGAAACTCTAAATTAAGAGTATAATTAATAAATTATTCTAATAATTTGGTAATGAATTTTTTGATAAATTAACTTCTACTCGCTATTTAAGTTTTCTAATTTATTGGATTAATTGATTGTTCTAGTTTGCATTAAATGGGAACTATAAATTAAGTCTAGAACTAATTAATTGTTGTAATTATTGTACGGCTTGATTTAGCTATCATAGATCAATTTGAAACACTTTGATTTATGCCCAAAACCTAATAATCAGCGTAAGTTATTTATCTGTTTTACATTGATTTTATTAAGTTGGATCAATTCTGAAAATTAGGAACTAAGCCCATGTAAGCCCATTAGTGTAATTTATTTTGCCCCTTGATTTTTAAATTTTAAGACAATTCCAAACACTTACCCCATGGCTAATTAATTAGTACGAAATATTTGCTTAATTGATTTTTTTTCTGAATTGATAGGAAAGTTTTTTACTAAACCCCTGATTATTTAGTTAGTGTAATTATTTTGACCACTTGGTTTTCTGATCTTGGGTCAATTCCTAAAACCCCAAATGAAATTCATGGGAAATTAATTACTATTACTGATTAGTTTACTGGATTTTTTTATGGATAATTAGGAAATCGTAAATTAAACCCATCCCTAATTAATCAGTGTAATTTATTTTGCCTACTTGATTATCTGACCTTGGGCCAATTTCAAAAACTTTAAATTAAGCCCATCTCAAATTAATTGTATTTATTTATTTGTTTAATAATTTTCTTTTAATATATTGTTACTGTGTAGCTTTCTAGATTTTGTAGACTACAAAAAGGGCCAAAACCAAATCGCCCGCGTTCCATGCAATTGCTGGTCATTTTAAACGTAACACAGAAAAACTTTAGGAAATTATTGTAGAAATCTACGTTCACTCATTTTATAATTACCGAAATTCAAAGTAAAATTTGAAAACTTGAAATAAACGTTTAGTTTGTTACTAAAAATTTGTTTGTGATTTATCTATTCGTTTGTTTACAGTATTACAAAAACTTACTCTAAATCTAAACATCTTTAAATCTTGCAAAACAAACAGGTTTTCTTATTAATTAAATTATTTAAATAGATATATAATAATTAAAAATTAACACCTTTGCCCATAAAATTAACCAAGTTTATTCGATTCCAATTACAACCTTTGAAGAGATGCATAGTTTCCGTTTCTGCAAACGTTTTGCGGCTGCTGCATTTACTCGTATCTCGAAAAACCACATTTAATTAAGACAGACTACACGCTATACTCTGTTTCGATACGTTATCGAAATGCAAATTGAACAAGGGTCCCGAGTTTCAACTTGAGCATTCGGTGAAAATAACAAACTAATCAGAAGTTGGTCGTTTTTTAGTGACGGCGATGATCAAAGGGCTGCGAAGTAAGTTTTGTCACCGTGAGCTGCCGTCCGGGGGCCTAACTACCTCAATATTAATATTAAATTCTGTTCCTTTTACAAGCGTGACAGAACGAATATAATTCAAAAAATCCTACGACATTTACCAGTTTTAATCAGCCGACCTCGCTTTCCTGTAGCTTAATGACGCATTTCAAGCGAGCGGCACATGATTTTAACACTATATTCCGTACAAATTTTAAACTTGTGGCTAGAACTAAGCTGGAACAAGATCAGAATCAAATTTCTAAAATTTTAAGAGCTTCAGAATTTAAAAACAAGCTTGATTGTCGAGAAAAGACCGACAGGTGAGACCTTAAAGTTGGTATCCATGAGTGACCCAAATCCAAGTTCTGTAACCACAATTTAAATGCTTCCAAAAGAATGTGTAAAACTTTTGACGTAAACACCTGAAATTAGCGCCCATTTAGCTACCGTGCGCCGCTTTTTACCTGATCCTGGCGTATGATAAGGGTGGGTTTCACGTTTCAACGAACCCAGAATGTGTCAGTTGAATTCCATTTAGATATGTTGGTTCGGTGCTGTCGTTTAGATTAGAGGCTGATATTTTGTGAATTTTTTAAATTAAAGCTTAATTTATTAAAATTATTTATTGGTATTATTTTGAATTATGGGTTATGTTATTAATACTCTTACAATAATGCGTATCTCATTTAATAATATGAATTCTATAAGTTCAAACTTAATTGTCACGCTAATTGGTTAAGTTTAGGAATTACTACCCAGTAGCGTAACGTCAGATACGCCCCCCCCCTGCCAACTTTTTCCAGGTTTACTTTGTTTTATTAATAACACTAATAATACCAACAACCTTAATAAATGTACACGTCTTAACTATTTCAACTTATTCAAACTTGTCTCGTATAAACATAAAACAACAAAACTAAAACATAACAACGACATGTCAGTCACAAACTAAACACAAAAGAAAACAAATGAAATGAAATAAATAAGGAGGGAGTGACACATTGATAAATGACAAAAGCTGAAAAATAATAACATAAAACTGTTGAAGCAGACTAATTTTATCAACACGACTGTAAAATAATAAAGTCAATTACAATTGACACATTAGATATTTAAAAAAGGAAGTCCGTCAGGGCCCCCTGAAGTCACGAGTTTCGCCGGATAGTAGTTACGCCACTGTTATTACCATACAGCTATGCAATTTATATAATAAACGCAGCGCCCTTCCACTTTACTCAAATCGCTAACTACTAGCTGCCCGGCCTCGCCAACAGTCACGAAACCGTTTCCAAAGGCGCTGACGTGTCTTACACTTAACATTAAAACAATATACGACGAGAGGCATAGCCCACGCGTTTCACTAGTTTACAATATAATTTCGGCAATATCAGAACAATTACGCTTATTTCAAACTTATTGCGTTTGAAATTTTGTCTATTTATATATTAAATGCGGATCCCTTCCATCCGTCTCAATTTTCATTGGTAACGGGCCTCGCTACTAAAAGCCACGTCCGCTGCAGTATTCAATAGAGATAAGCAAAACTGGATTTATGCGCTTTGTTTGCAATATTTAAACGTAATCTGCTGCTGCCATGTCGTACACAGATTCCGAGGATAAAGCATGCAGACAAGTTGACGGTTGTTTACGTAAAAGGTTCGCGCAGAACTTGATTTCAAGAGCTTACGAAGAGGTGTGGTTAAAAAAAAGTAGTCACGCTTGGCAAGCTTTAAATAATAATTATATTTAAGTTGTGAAATTTGCAGATGCTTTTCCTTCTTAAAATTTCTTTTCCAGTGCTGTTTGTTCTGGTCTTTTTTTTTCGTTTTTCTTCGGGGCTGTTTTTCCGGACTTTCTTTGAGTTTTTTCGCGGGATTTTCTTTCCGGGAGCAGCTTGTACTCCCGAGATCGACTCATCGGATGAAACATTCTGAGCGGAAAGTGCCGGGTATGAAATTACCCCAAAAAAGCACGGGCGTAGCTCACGGGCGCTCTTAGTGCCTAATTCTGGCATGTATTTAAAACTGAGATAGGCCACATAAATATCTGTTGTTTTGAATTTTCTTTACAAAACCTTTAGACAATAACTTTGCAAATACAATTTGTGCAAAACAAATATGACGTTTTAAAACATACAAACAATTTAAGAAATTCTGGATAAGTTTATTGTTATTTATACAGGTTTTTAATTCGTATATGAATATATCATACGATTAATAATTATTATATAAAAAATGATTTTTATTTTTTTGTTGTAAAATATTTCACTTCTCTTTATCAGCAATACTATTCTAAATGTCATTATATTTATTTATATTTTTATATTTGTTAGACTTTTAAAGCAATTTTCAAATACCATCTTGCGCTAAAATAACCGTCAAAATCAAAAAAGTGCGGTACTAGCTGTTGTGTCTGCTATTCCTAACATCCCATCGGTAATGCTCGAATGGCCAAATCAAACCATTTTTATCTTATTGTCTGCCGTGTTTTCTCGGCGAAAAGCGCCATCTTAATTCATTCGGATTCCGCAAATTTTGTTTCCATCGCATCGTAATGCTACTCGCAGTATCGTGCATTCGCATTGGACATTTGCAGCTGGCTAAAATAATGGGTATCGCTGCAACGTTTGCTTCCAGAGCAGACAAAACCAAAATTTTTGAAATCGTAACATAGTTCGAATGGCTTTTGTAACCTTGAGTGGTTCGATTGTTTTCATTCAAAACATCTTATCGTTAGTATAAACTTCAAGAATTTAACCAGTACGGCGGTGTGTCGCTAGATGTCGCTAATGCAACTGCTTTGACTAACATGTTTTCGCAAGTCGCATTACCGCCTCACCTTCCAACTCATAACGCGGGTGAATATAACGTTACACTTTTGTACGCATCAAATTCAGGTTTAAATGGCCACGACTAAACTAATTACAATAATTTTACGCAATTTTATCAGTTGTTGCCTAATTACGTTAATACTTTCGTCAATTAAACGTTACTTTTACTGTCGTCAACGAAATTACGTTAAATTAAAACAAATTGTTTCTTTCCCATCATGGCAGTATATTATAACTTTTAGCAACCCCAATTATTGCATTAAATTAATTATTTTTTCTATTTCGGCAACGTTTCGAAATTTCCTGAACTTATTTAATTTTTACAGTAATAAAAAATTATGCGTTTCGTTCTTCAATCTTCAATCGCAAATAGTAATAATAATTAAATAATAAGCAAGAATACAGTTATTTTATTCAAATAATATAAATAGAAGCTCAATAACCTCTTCTTTATATTTCCAATTTCAAAAGCGCAGTTGTACCTAAATGAAAAAGGTTCCTCGTGCAAAGCAGTGGCAGTATAGGTACGACTTTAAAGGCGGACATTATCTCGTCAGTAACGAGGTGAATTGAAATGTAACCATTAATCACAACGACGTCTTATTACTACCACATTACGCTGCAACGCTAACAAGGCTGTTAAGTCGTGATCTCTTTAATGATTCTCAAAAACCCATCGCTCACTACTCACTAATTGTGCAGAGCCAGGGCTCTAAATAGAGATGTGTCGGCAAATTATACACGCTGACAGCTCTAAAAACTCCTTCAAGCAGATTTTTCCTTAAATGAATTCGCTGGTCAGTGCTCAAAAACGAATATTTTTGTAAAACATTAAATAAGAATTTTTCTTGAATTTTTGCAGATTTTTAGACCGTTCAAGGCGAAACAATTTTAAATCATTAAAAAATCTTTCAATAATTTTCTGATTTTCTCAAAGTATAAACTTCTGCGACGAAGCTGTGTATTTTGGGGAAGCACCTCGTTTCTCAACATCAATTTCTGTGGCTTCTTGTTTACTTAGTGTAGGCAAACAAATATTGGCCATGGTCCATTGTGCCAACACACAATACAATACCAACAACGGTTGCGATGATATTCCGTTCTATTCCATTCAAAATTGTTATAAAAATAAATACGTCGCATCTGTGTGTGTAAACTGTAGACGCATAATTGATTTGTCACACCGTTGTTAGCGAGCAAGAATTTTTGTAGTGATGATGGTTAAAATAACTCGTGGTTTTGGTAGCAGATGCTTGGGATTTTAACCAGAAATATAAAACATCTCAAGAATGGAAATTTTCGAATTATCATCAGCTGTCAGAGCAATTTAATTTTTAAATATCAGAAGCTAAAAAACAGTGTAATTGAAGAAAAGGTAGCGGGTAAAATTAATCACACTGACAATTTAATTAGCTAGAAATTAATGAAATTACTTTGAAATTATGATAATTAGATGATGCACTTATTAATATGATTATGTGAATAACATTGAAATTGTGTCTAAAACTATCAATTTTTAACATTTTGTAAAAACCGCTTACTGGAAATTAAAACCGGTTTCCGGAAATTAATTACGACGGGTTATTGATTATGACCGGTTATCGCGGTTTTCAGCATACCAATTGGAGAGGTGTACGCTAACCATGGTTACTCATAAAATTTGTTTGGAAATATTACTCGCCTGAATAATGTTCTACCAAAAAAATTATTTTCTCTCGAAAAATGTTCCACCAAAAGAAAAATTATTCTCTCGAAAAGTGTTTCTTCATAAAAAAATTTCTCTCTGGAAAAAAAGTTGTCTCATGAAAATGTATTTCTCTTAAAACAAGTTTATTTGAAAAAATATTTCTTTCTTGAAAAAAGTTTTCTCATAAAATATTTCACGCTGGAAAAAATTCTATCAAAGAAATATTTCTCCCTTGAAAAATGTTCTACCAAAACAATTTTTTCTTTTAAGTATGATCTTTCATAAAAATACTTCTCTCTGCAAAAAATTGTCATAAAAATATTTCTCTCCTAAAATAAGTTTTTTCAGAAAAATATCTCTCTCTTGAAAGAAGTTCTCTCAAAGAAATATTTCTCGATAGAATCAAGTTTTATCAAAAAATATTTCTCTCTTAAAAATTGTTCTAAGAAAATTCTTTTTCTCTTGAAATGTTTCTTATAAAAAATATTTCTCTCTGGAAAAGAGTTGTCTCTTAAAACAAGTTCTATTATAAAAACATTTTCTTCTTGAAAGAAGCTTTCTCATAAAAATACTACTCGCCTCAAAAATGTCCTATCCAAAAAGTATTTCTCTCTTGAAAAATGTTGCACCAAAAGGAAAATTTTCTCTTAAAATATGTTCTGGTAAATATGTTCTTTCATAAAAATATTTCCCTCTGGAAAAAAGTTGTTTCATAAAAACATTTCTCTCTTAAAATAAGTTTTTTAATGCAAATAATTCTTTCTTGGAATTTCTTTCTTAAAAAATGTTGTACAAAAAAAACTTTTTTCCTTAAAATATGTTTCTTCATAAATATATTTCTTTCTGGAAAAAGTTGTCTCATGAAAATATGAAAATGTGTCTCTCTTAAGACAAGCTCTATCATAAAAATATTTTTTTCTCTTGAAAAAAGTTCTCTCATAAAAATATTTCTTGCCTGAAAACAGTTTCATCAAAAAAATGTGTCTCTCTTGAAAAATTTTCTACGATATGAAAAATTGTTGCTCTTGAAAAACATTCCTTTCTGGAAAAAGTTGTCTCATAAAAATATTTCTCTCTGGAAAGCAGTTGTCTCATGAAAAACTATCTCTTAAAACAAGTTCTTTTAGAAAAATATTTTTCTCTTGAAAAATCTTTTCTTAGGAAAACATTTCTCGCTTGAAAAAAGTTCTATGAAAAAATATTTCTCTCTTTAACATTTTATCAAATAAAATTTTTTTTTCGTAAAAATGAATCTTTCTTAAAACAAGTTCTCTTATATATAAATCATTCTCTCTTGAAAAAAGTTCTCTCACAACTAATTATTTCTGTTAGAATCACGATTTGCGTCTGATATAAAGAGATGGCGCCACTACGTTCTGACCGGTACCTGGAGCAGCCGAATAGCGAAACAATAAATTTATTGTAAAGCTGGAACGCGCGCGCAGCCAATGCTTCAGAGTCGACACAAGTTTGATTTTTTTTTCAGTACGAGTATTGACGCAGAATGAGACAAAGATTGAGAGCTTTCAACTAATGCACTTTGTTGTTTTATGTATGTTAACAACAGGGGTTCGTACCCTCAATTAAAATCAAAATAACGACACAAAAAGGCTTTAATAGACAAAATTACAGTTAACGTTCACAGTTGCAGTATATTGTTACTTGTCCTCATCTGACATGCCCCGTAACTGCCGCCTCCGCTCTCCAGTCACACAGATCCTTGCTCATGCGCTCTCAGTTAAAGTTGCGTAAGGCGCCTTATTACAGATGAATGGGACCAACCCCTTAGGGAAGGGTGCATGCTAATAAGGGTGCATGCTAACACGGCCATCCTGCATCGGTGTGGCCTCACACCTGATCTGTCGGAACGAGAAAACAGCAAAGTGCAGCATGACGCGACTGACAGCAACGCACAATAAGTTTTGGAATATGGCACGTACGATGAGGTCAGCAACGGCTGGCACCAAGACTCTGAAAGCAATAACTTTGTAATAAACATAAAAAAAATAACGTAAACTAATAATGTTGACCCAGGTCGTGGTTGACCCAGAAGCATATTACATTCGTGATGTTTTGGTAACAAAACTGATTCACAAAGCAATAAACAGTAACGCGGTCCTCCCGCAAAGTGTGATTACTCCAAAAAGAAAATCAGGCGGTACTCCCGCACAGGTGGCGGTGAGATTGCTGCGGTACTCCCGCAGGTGTAGAATTGCTACAGAAACAGAATAACTGTGAGCTACGGTACTCCCGTACAAAAGTATGCAAGCATCAGACCCCCGCAATTGTAGGGTTATTACAGAAACAAAACAACTGGAAAATACGGTACTGCCGGAATCGTACAGTACTCCCGCAATTGTATGGTTGCTACAGAAACAAAATAAAGGAAAGTTACGGTACTCCCGCTCGAATGTAAACAAGTATCATGCGCTACCCCCGCGAGTGTAGGAATGCTACAGCGTTCAGCGTAATGTGGTAGGTACAATATTACGCTGCTACATAGTCGGGGCCGTGGGCCAATGGCGAAGTTGTTCGTGTGCAGCCACAGTTAGACGGCGGCCTGCTTTCCATAGGACGTAACGCTCGTTTGGAAGGATGGTGCGCACAGTATATGGTCCTTTGTATTTCGGTTTTAATTTGCCACCACCAGCCAACTGGGAGTCTTCTACGGCAACCAACTCACCAACAGAAAATAAAGGTGTAGAGAAACGAACAAGATTAAAGTGTTTAGCTCGTTCATCTTCACTGCGAGCCATTCTTATTCGTGCTTCAGCAACGGCTTCGTCGGGGTCTACATAGCTATCAGTCGGCGGTGCAGCTGCTAAAAAACACCGAGTAGCCGATAGCCTTGGATTTGTTCCAAAATGCAACACCGTCGGCGCATATCCGGTCGTTGCATGCACCGTAGTGTTGATATCATTTTCGATCGCGGACAAGGACGTTGCCCAATTTTTCTCGTTCTCGGCCGTGAGGGTTGCCCGCAACAAATTGAATACTGTACGCATTACGCGCTTGACTTGCCCGTTACCACGTGGCATACCAGTTGCAATGTGATGGAGTTCGACGTTATGTTCGCCTAGGAAATTACGAAACATCAGGGAGGTGAACGCCGTCGCCCTGTCGGCTACAATTCGCCTGGGTTTGCCCAGCTTCTCAAATAGTGGTAACAATGCTCGAATCGAGTCGTCTGTCGTCTTTTTGGGTATTGGCTGTAAACAACAATACTTTGAAAAGGCATCAATTGCGACAAGTATTTGAGTGCAACCATTGGATTTTACTAAAGGACCCGCGTGGTCAATATGCCAAGTATCCATAATATCGTCAGGCTTGTGACCGCTTTGCCACACTCCGGACCGGCGACCAGTATGCGACTTTCCTATAACACACGCTCGGCAATTTCTGATATACTTCTTAAGGCATTGGCCCATCTTGGGCCAGAAGAGGTCTTCCCGCATTTTGGCTATGCATTTATCCCAGCCAATGTGAGAAGACGCATCATGGTATAAACGCATTGTCTCCAATCGGGCGGCAACAGGTACGTAGCACTTTGGAAGCTGACCGCGGGTCACAACAACATTATTCACTATCATAAAGTTGTCAAACACATCAGGACTTTTAAACACTTTTTGACAAAACTCGTCTTTCTGTTGGTAAGTGGACAGTGTGTCACCAGAGACCATATCAGCTGGCAGACTTGAAGATTTTACAACACACACATTTTCAACAGGATTACGGCTTAAATAATCTACATGTGCCATCCGTACTCCTGGACGGTATTCGATGCTAAAGTCATAGTCCTGTAATGTCACCCACCACCGAGCCACGCGCGGGTGCAGGTTTTTCTTTAATGCGGTTGCGCGAACCGAATTACAGTCGGTGTATATTGTGAAATGAACCCCGTACAGGTAGACCCTGAAGTGTTCGACGGCATCAACAATCGCAAGTGTTTCTAAGTCGTACGCATGATACCTCGATTCACAATCCGTTGTACGCCTACTGTAGTAGGCAACAGGCCGTGTGACGCCATGCTCGCTCTGAAGCAGTGCAGCACCGATACCCACACTGCTAGCATCTGTATGCAACTCGCACCTCAAATTTGGGTCGAAAATGCGGAGTATTGGCTGATCTATCAATTTGCTGATAATTAATTTTCTGGCATGCTCACATTCAGAAGTCCACTGAAACACCTGATCTTTTCGCAACAGCGCTGATATAGGAGCAGTTATCAACGAAAATCTTTCGATAAACCGCCGAAAATAGCTGGCTAGCCCCATGAATTGTCGCACACTTTTTAAGTCTGCAGGAGGCACTGCGTGCGTCAACGCATTCACTTTTCTCGGACTGGGTCGCACCGAACCTTGACCTAGCACCATACCAAGGTATTCTGTTTCTTTCGCGAAAAAAGTACACTTGTCATAGTTCAGGGAAAATCCTGCGGTTGCTAACGCACACAACACGTTCTGCAGATATTGAAACCCCTCGTCTATTGTTTTTGAAGCGACAAGAACATCGTCAATATAAACATGGGCTTCTGTGCCCTTTAAGTCGCCCAGTGCCTTATCGATAGCTCGCTGATAAGCCGACGGTGCATTAACATACCCGAAGGGGACGCGATTGTATTCATAATGGCCAGAAGGCGTAACGAAAGCCAAAATATGCTTCGAGCTTTCTTCCACTTCCATTTGGTGAAATCCAGACTTCATGTCGAGTGTTGTGAAGTATCTGGCATTACACAAGGCATCAATCTGGTCATGGATGAGTGGCAATGGGTATCTTTCCTTTATGGCTTTTTTATTGATTTCGCGGAAATCAACGCACATTCGAAATTCGTTATTTTTCTTTTTTACGAGAACAATCGGACTAGCGTAACAGGAATGGCTTTCACGGATGATTCCTTCACGTAATAACTCGCGGATAATGTTTTGAACCTGTAAACGTTCTGCATAGGCCAACCGTCGTGGCCGATACGCCACTGGAATGTCATCTTTTAATGTTACACTCAGTTTTCCAGTAAGAATGTGATCCGGCGTTTTATTACGATTACATATTAATAGTTCGCGTAACCTTGCTATCCTCTGTTCGTCCAGTCCTGACACCATTATATTACCTAAGTTACTGCTTTTTAATGTTAATACTTTTGGTATCGCAAGCGGGTCATGGTGTAATTCAAGACCGTCGATACACTTTTCGACGCGAATATGCTGCCGGCTAATAACATCCCAACCGATTATGGCATCGTAATTTCCGGGGATTACGTCACCGGGTACGATCGTAAAACAAATCTCCAATGTTGCAGCTGGCATAACAGCAATTAATTCGCACGTACCCAGGCTGTAAACATTCTTTGCACCAAAACCTGAAAATTGGCGGAATTCGGGTGTAATCGAAACCGCTAGTTGCTTGGCAGCAGCTTCTCGTAAAATAGACACGTCAGCACCACTGTCGATCAGGTAACTGAAGGCCATGGCCTTGTCGTCACACAGTAGAGTAGCAATTGGCGATAGTTCTAAGCTACGACCACGTCGGATGAGCATAACGGTCCTAGGCTTGCCGTGTTTCTTCCAACAGTTGATTTCCGTGTGCCCTATCTTCGTACAATGTGTACACGTGGGTAGGGTTAACTCCCGTTTTCTGTCGGATCTGGGTTTTACCGAATCATCATGACTCCGGGAGGATGTACGGCAGACATCCTGACGATGGCCTTGCTGTCCACACTTAAAACAAGTGCCTCTAAAGACACTTGGAGATTTTCGACGCTCAAGGGGTTGTTTACTAGTTGCGCCGGCTGATCTCGTAATACTGGTATTTGCGGGTTGTTGACCTGTCATCAAACGAGACTTACGACGACGAGCATCGAATTCCCCTAGAAGTTTGAGCAACTCTCGTTCTGCGCTTGGCTGTTGGATGCGTATTGACGTCTGTGCCTCTGAATGATCGAGGCCATATTCCACCATACTTATAATTGTATCCCAAGGCAAATTGGCATGGAAGCGGCGGATGCTACGAAGTTTTTGAATACCGTAGTCACTAAGTGAGTCACAGTCACGACTGCGCATAGTCGCGGCGGTAAATGCGCGAGCACCGGGCGTCTCACGATCGGGAAAAGCAACAGCAAGGTCGGCACAAAAATCACCCCAAGTACGTTTGACTGGTCGCCACTCGCAGTAGTAATGATGAGCTCGGCCCTTAAGTGCCGCACCAGCTTTCGCAATCATTAACATGTCACTTATATAAAGCTCCTCTTTCAGATTCGTAGCATCCTTGAGCCATTCTTCGATGGCGTAGGTGCTGGTATCGGGATCAAATTCGGATAAACGGAATGACGCGTTTGATGACGTTGGCACTTGCGCTGTGGAACCTTCTGGTACAGGACTGGGCGTTGGCTCGGTAGCCATGATGGTTCGGCGTGATAACTCTGCCAAATGCTGCTGTTGTGTTGCAACCAACGTTAACAAAGTTTCACGCCATTGCAATTTTGGACGTTCGGAAGCCCGATCAGTCACCGTTCTAACTTCGCGGTTATCGTCGTCCGAACTGTCATCACTCCAAGAACGCGTTTTCCTTTTCGACGCCAAGTTGCCGAAATACAATAGAACAAAAAAAATGTAATTTGGGCGCACTGGGAGGAATCCCACTTCTGATGTTAACAACAGGGGTTCGTACCCTCAATTAAAATCAAAAATCAAAATAACGACACAAAAAGGCTTTAATAGACAAAATTACAGTTAACGTTCACAGTTGCAGTATATTGTTACTTGTCCTCATCTGACATGCCCCGTAACTGCCGCCTCCGCTCTCCAGTCACACAGATCCTTGCTCATGCGCTCTCAGTTAAAGTTGCGTAAGGCGCCTTATTACAGATGAATGGGACCAACCCCTTAGGGAAGGGTGCATGCTAATAAGGGTGCATGCTAACATGTATAAACCATGTTTACCTCTATACCGTATCTGCATTTTTCTATCTAGGTAAACCTTCCAGCTTTACATTTGAATAGGTACTCCGCTGTTCCAACTTCCAAGCACCGATCGGAACGAGAGAAATATTTTTATGAGAGAACGTTCCTTTACAAGAGACATATTTGCATGAGAGAACTTTTTTAAGATAGATATGTATTTCTTAGAACATGTTTTTAGAGAGAAATATTTTTAGACAATATTTTGCAGGAGAATATTTTTTTGAACACTTTTTTTCAGGAGAGTAATTTTTCTTTCGGAGAACATTTTTTAAAAGAAAAGATTTTTTTTGAAAAGAGGAATTATTTTATAAGAGAAATATTTTTAGAAGAAAACTGTTTTCGAGAAAAAAATTTAAATCAATACAATTTGTTGTACATTAAATGTATGGAATTTCTTTAAAGTTGGTGTAATTAAATTAATTATAACAAAATTAAACTGAAATTTAATAAATATAGTAACTATAGTCTGGATTTCTAGTCTAGTATTTTGCCAGTATTTAAATTATTAATCAATTTTGGCATTATTCCTTTAAATGTCTAGTTGGCGCATACCTAAGCTTTTTAAACGAATTATTTACGAGCTTAGAATGGTAATACATCTATATATTTGACTTTAATCTATATCGTGCAGGTAGTTATTATTTATTTGGTGAACTGAAATTGAAGATTATATAATATTAAAATAAAATAATACAAGGTTCATAAGCGTAGAATATGAATGGTCAAAACAATTTTATGAAACTGCAAAAATATTTTTTTGATTGAAATGTAGCAACCACGAATTAATGAAAATAGAACGTGTAAATTCATTAATACAACGAGAAAGTTCTACGAAAGAAAAGTTTCGACTATCAACATTTACAAGGAACGGAAAACCACCGATGGATAAAAAATTTAAGAATTGCAGTACACAACAACTTTTTCTAAATTCTCATTCGAAACATTAGTTCTCTTATCCTTAACGTATAACTTAACGGATTTGAGTACGCCCATGGTTTTTGTTTGCTTATTGAATTTTAACGAAATTTTTTGCTTCTCTGCGACTAAAACTCTGGTCTTTAAATTAATAACGCATCGTAATATTATATATACATAGTGGGTGCAATTTGCTGAAATTATCAGTAGTAGTATAACAAGCGCACAGGACTTTATCAAGCGGATAATAATTTACAATTATTCTACAATGCTAGTTGCCTGGTAATTTCACGAGCTAAATGACACATGTTAGAGTGTCTTCTTAAACGAAACGGGTATTGCGCTGAAGTGTTTTGTGAGAAAAGAAATTTTATGTTTATGTTTGGAAAATTCCATGGGATTAAAGAAAACCAAAACGGAAGAACAAATTTATTATCATAAAAAGTGGTGACATATCTTGGATTTATTCTGACTGTGTTTGAAGCAATAAAATTGGTGTAATCTTAAGTGATATCGATGATATACTTTTGTAAAAATTGTTAAAATTACTAGCTCGGAAGAAAATTAATTGAATTACTAATAGAACATCTTTTTTGTAGTAGGTACGTACAATTAAGCAGATAACACAAATAACATTGAAATTATTAATTTAGACGCCAATTGTTTTTTGCCACATCCTGTATAAAATCAATATACCAATTATTTCTAATAGAAACATTCACATCATTCTGTCAAACGGTTTAACACGAACACAAGGAATTTAAACAATTTGAAGGGCACACTCTTCTTATTTTTCATTAATTCTACCACATTAAAATAACACGAGGAGGTTCCATTTTTCAGCTAGGAAAAAAAAGCTGCCAATCACCCATTAGTACAAACAATCCCAACCACATTCCATTCATTCAAAAAATTTTAGTCTAAAGCTCATTGATACCAATGCGTATCCTCTCCTTGTTTAACTGCCAACATATTAAACAAGCTGAAAACTGATGGCAAACTCGGGGCCCACAACACAAAAACTCATGAATTAAAAAGCCAAGTCAGAAAGGATGACATAACAGAAATTACAATCTCAATATAAATGGATTTGGCGTCGATACGATCGCGCCCCGTAACGAATGCAGTCTTGAGGCTTGGTCCGATTGATAGGTGATAATGTCTTGTCCTTTGGGTCCTTGACAGTCCTCTTTGACGAGGATTTCCTCTCTTATCATAATTACGTATTCTGGAATTCGACTCCAGGTTATATTGTTGCCTTCTTTTATTAGTGAAGAAAACCTTTTGGTACAGTTATCAACAATTTATTATTGTAACTGTTTTGCTTTCCAACGCATTGCGGAGGTGGAGTTTACGATCTGTCAAGCAGAAATAATCAAATACGAACGAATTACCAGAAATGACGTTGCATAACTTATGAATGCGTGCAGGTTTCTGGTTTGGTAGTCACGAATTGGTCTTAGAAATAAGAAGCACCTAATTGTGATTGGAAATTCAACACGAATTTTTGCTAAAAAAATTGTTATTATATTTTTCTTAGAAGGTCAGTGGCGTGACTACTCGTTCCAGGCAAGTATACTAAGTGAAAGTAAAATTTTGTTCTGATTGATATACACGGCGATTCATAACATGTGGGACGCACTTTCAGAATAGATTCAGAATCTGAAACAATGAAAAAAGTTGCGATAAACATGGATCCGGAAACGTTTTGTTACGGAGTTCTTCTTTAACTGTGGAAGAAAAATTAGACTCGAAAAAACAAAGTAGGTCGGTCAGCGCTTGAAATGTAATACGTATTGTGTAAGGCACTCGTCGCCATTGGTTAAAAGTCTAAATCCAACAGTTTTCAAAAAAAAAAGTTTTGATAACATCGAGTAGACATGGTCCATGGAACGCCGTTTTACTTGTTAGTAATTAGTAATTAGTCCAGATACAAGTTTTTTTTAAATGTTTTTGTAAAATCCAGTCAACATGGTTTATGAAACCCCCGTTTTACTTCATTTCTAAACTGTTATTGACGTCGAAAATGACTTATTGATGTCCGAGATTATATTTTTGACGTCAAAAATGATTTTTGACATTTTATGTTTTTGTATTTTTTTTGTTTGTCAAATATTTTGATAAAATCGAGTTGACGTGGTCTATGAAACACCGTCTTACGTTTTAGTAAACTTTAGTCGAAAATAAGTTTTTGACATCCGAAAGATTAGCTTTTAACGTCAAAAATAACTTTTGACGTTTTTAAATGTTGTGGTAAAAAATTGATTTTGATGTTTTAAACAATTTTTAGTAGATCAAAGTAACATAGTCTATCGAACGCCGTTTTACTTTTTTGTAAACTTTTATAGTCGTCGAAAATAATTTTTTGGCTTTTGAAAATAAATTTTTGACGTCAGAAAGAATGTTTTTGCCATTGTTAATTATTTTGGTAAAATCAAGTTGACATGGTTTATGAAACGTCGTTTTACTTTTATGTAAACTTTTATTGACGTCAAAAACAATTTTTTGGCGCTCGAAAAATAAACGTTTGACGTCAAAAAAATGGTTTTTTGGCGTTTTTAAATGTTGTGGTAAAATCAAGTTAACATAGTCTATGGAATGCTGTTTTACTTTTTAGGAAAGTTTGATTGATGTCGAAAATAATTAATTAACTTCAGAAAATAAATTTTTGACGTCAAAACATGGTTTCTGACATTTTAAAATGTTTTGGTAAGATCAAAGTACGTGTGGTTACGAAACGCCGTGTTACTTCTTTGTAAACTTTTATAGTCGTCGACAATAATTTATTGGCTTCTGAAAATAAATTTTTGACGCCAGAAAGAATATTATTGCCATTGTTAATTATTTTAGTAAAATCAAGTTGACATGGCTTATGGAACGTCGTTTTACTTTTATGGAAACTTTTATTGACGTCGAAAATAATTTTTTGGCTCTCGAAAAAAAAACGTTTGACGTCAAAAAAATGGTTTTTTGACGTTTTTCAATGTTGTGGTAAAATTAAGTTGACATAGTCTATGGGACACTGTTTTACTTTTTAGGAAAGTTTTATTGATGTCGAAAATAATTAATTGCCGTCCGGAAATAAATTTTTGACGTTAAGAAATGGTTTTTGACATTTTAAAATGTTTTGGTATGATTAAAGTATCATGGTTATGAAACGCCGTTTTACTTATTTGTAAACTTTTATAGATGTCAAAAATAAATTTTTGGAGTCAACAAAAATTTTTTGCATTGCTAAATATTTTGGTAAAATCGAGTTGACATGGTCGTTTTAGTTTTTTGTAACCTTTTACTGACGTCGAAAATATTATTTTAAGGTTTGAAAAATAAACATTTGACATCAAAATTGGATTTTTGACGGTTTGAAATGTACTAAAATCAAATTCACATGGTCTATAGAACGCTGTTTCACTTTTTAGGAAATTTTATGTATTTATACGTCGAAAATAATTAATTAACGGCCGAAAATAAATTTTTGACCCCAAAAAATGTTTGTTGGTGTGTTTAAATGTATTGGTAAAATCAAGTTAACGTGATTTATGGAACGTCGTTTTACTTTTTAGTAAGCATTTATTTAATGAGGAAAAAAAATTTTTTTTACGTTTGTAAATGTTTTGGTAAAATCGAATTAACATGGTCTATGGAACGATGTTTCACTTTTTAGTAAACTTTTATTGACGTCGAAAATAGTTTTTACAGTCCGCAAATAAAATTATGGTATCTTTTTGACGTCACAATTATTATTGACGACAAACATTATTTATTGACGTCAAAAAATCATGTATTGACGTCAAAAACTTGTTTTTACCCCAAAAATTTATTTTATGACGTCACGAAGTATTCTTTAACGTCAGTAATTAATTTTTTGACGTTAAAAATGTTTTCAAGACTTTAAAAATTTATTTTATAATGTAAAAATTTGATTTTGTGACGTCAAAAATTAATTGTGTGGTTATTTCATTAATGTAGGAATTTAAAGAAAAACTATTTAATTAGTTTTATTCATTAGAAACAAAACAAATTATTTGATGAAACAAGTAATTTATTAACGTCAAAAGCTTATTTATTGACGTCTGAAAATAGTTTATTTATATTTGTATTTGTATTTGTGTTTTGTATAGTTTACAAAAAAATTTTCATTTTGCTATTATTACACTTTAAACTGCCTGAATGATTTCAGACATCAAGAAATGATTTTTTGGAAAGAAGGAGAAAAGGGTATAACTCCGCAACGAAGCGTTTTCAGACCACTGTTTATAGAAACTTATTTCGGATTATTAATCAATCTTGAGAGTGCGTTCTACGTGTTATGAATCACCCTGTATAAACATCATCTTTAATTTTTAAAACGTTTAAAGCAAAAAACACAATTTGATTAAATCGAACTTAGAAAAATATTCCACATGTGATTCATTAAATAACTAGTTAGAGCTAATAAACTCATCAAGATCACCTTTAAATGAAGTGCAAGTAATTAACGCCCGGTTGCGCATCAACTTTTTGTTGTTTTATGAACGTGAAGTGCAAAAGTGTGAGATTTAAATTAATTGCAAATATCAATATTTTTTATTGTTATGTGCATCAATTGCGAATAGTACATTCACGAGTAAGGAAATGAGAGTAATTTGTGTGGGGTTAAATAGATTGCTGTGAATTTGTTTTTTGTTTGTTGTATAATGTATAAATACAGTTAGTGTTAATTAGCTTAGTGGTTTTGTTTAACTGTCTTTGTAGGCAGTCAGGTACTATAAAAAGCAACAAATTGCAAATACAATTTGAAGTAACAACAATGCGGGAAGGTTCCGTAATACCACAATTAATTCATTTACGATTTCAACCTTCATAATAATTAAACTTGTTTTCTTTGTCACGTAAGTTTTGATCTATCTTCTATTTCCTGCCGTTTCCTATTCTAACAAAATAAATGGTTTAAAAAAACCGAGAAAATAAAATTACAATTTTTCTGTACATTAAATCAAATTAGTAAAATGTATGGTATCGTTAAAGACCAATTTATGAAGCTGTTCGTATGCTGCGTTTAAAAGTAGCTAAAAGTGAGAATATAAAACTCTTAAAGACACTTAATTGTACGATTTTATAGCCTGTGATGTTAAGAAGTAAATAACTATAAAGGTGTAAGTTAATTTCTTTCACTTTTTGGTTGACTTTTTAGGCTTACGGGAAACAAGGCTTTTATTATCTTGTTAATTTTTGTTAAATGATGAATACAATGGAACATAAAACGTTGAGAAGTTTATTTTTACAGCACTAGGTGTAACATTTTTATATATTCACGACATTAATTTTTGGTTGGTTATTAATCTAAATTGGTATGGTTGAAATTATTACAGTGTAATTAGGTGTCAATTTTTGGGCTTCTCTTAGAGTTGGTAGTGGTAAAATTAGACTGTTGTTATTAATATTAATAAAATAATTTAATTTAAACTGACAAAATTGGGTTAAAATCAGTAGGGATGGGTTTTCTATGCATTTGCATGTTTTTCTTGCTGGTAGTAAAGTCGTGGAAATACACCAAGTGACAAAACAAAATAATGTAACTTTTTAGTTAGTTTTTGCATGTGTGTTATTGTTACATACAGTTTTCTGATGCAGTTATGTAATCATGACAACGAATACAAAATAATATAATATCTAGTTACGACATTCAATCAATTTTCTAGTAATTTTGTTTCCCAACCAGTTTGCTATAGATAGATAGAGAATGAATTGTGAAAAGTGTTGAAAATTTCTAAAAGGCCGATAAAGAATATGCAAATGCAAACTTTGCATTTGCAGTGTGCTTATTTCAGTTTGAAATTTTAAACTGTAAACGTGGGCAAGGAAAGAAGTACTTTTTTGTAAATCCCGGAAAAAGTGCCGCGGAAAATTAAACCGCGGAAACCAAAGCCGCTGAAAACCAAACCGCTGAAAATCAAACCGTGGAAAAGGTGCCGCGGAAAACAAAATGCGGAAAAAAGTGTCGCTGAAAACAAAAAGCGCAAAAACTTCTGCGGAAAAACGTGCCGCGGAAAAAAGTACCGCGGGAAACAAAACCGCGGAAAACAAGCCGCGAATAAACGTGTCGCGGAAA